>ML386219.1:810-45565 GCA_005239525.1 Nicotiana knightiana
AAGATGTGTTCTTGGGTCTATTTATATGGTTGGGATAAACCCTAACCGTGTAAGAGACTTCTATTCTCACTTGGAAACACTTAAAAACTTTTAAAACTCGGAGTTCACTGAAACAGGTACCCAGGCGTTTGAAGGGTAACGCCTGGATAATGCCTGGTACCCCCTGGTGTTTGGAGGATAACGCCCGGCTAACGCCAGGCACCCCCTGGCGTTTGGAGGATAACGCCTGGCTAACGCCAGGCACCCCCTGGCGTTTGGAGGATAACGCCTGGCTAACGCCAGGCACCCCCTGGCGTTTGGAGGATAACGCCAGGCTAACGCCAGGCTTGTCCCGGGTCGCTCCTTTTCGACTCTTGAGCGTATTGTCCGACGTTTATGCTCTCATTTAGCTCGTCTTCCATTTCCAACTCACCTACACATGAATTAAACCCCATTAGGCACATACGACGTGTATTTTTATCATTAAAGCACATAAAATGCAAGGTATATAATGCTTAAAATCATGAATTCTAGCCACGCATCAAAACTTAATCTAATGTCTTTGAACAATTAATTCCAAATATAGACGAATAAAAATTTAAAGAAAACGAGCCATGAACTAATTATATAAATAACTCAAAACTACCCCAGGGTCTGGTGTCACAATTCACGAACTACTAAAGAATACTACAAATAATGGGCTGAATAAATAATGTATAATTGTTTTGGATCCAATAAAACACTAGTTTAATAATATAGAGAAGACTCTCGGGATCTGCGAACGCCGGCAGATATACCTCGTTCCTCCGAAAAAGAAATAGGTGGCTGCTCTAAATATCTCTACTGTTGGCCGGTACCTGGATCTGCACAAAAGAGTGCAGAGTGTAGTATCAGTACAACCGACCCCATGTACTGAGTAAGTGCCGAGCCTAACCTCGACGAAGTAGTGACGAGGCTACGACGGGGCATTAACAATATAACCTGTGACAATAATAAATAATAAAGTAAGAAAAAAATCTAAAACAAGTAAATAATAACAACTGCAACAACAATTTAAAATAACTCAGTCACCTTTTCCAAGTCTTAGCTATAACCAATCCTCAAATAAATTTCCAAACTTTTCTTTAAAGTAACCACATGTACAGAATATGAGAAAAACAGTAGAGTAAAACAAGAATTTCCAAATCTTTGTAATTAAAATCAGTAAAACATAAGTACTCTCCCTTATCACTGTCTTGTTGAGGCGTGCAACCCGATCCCACCTGTCCACCCTTATCACTATCATTTATTTTCCCTGTCCACCCTTACCACTATCATTTATTTCTCCTGTCCACCCTTATCACTATCATATTGTCCCCCCTTATCATTATCAATTGTCCACCCTTATCACTATCAATTTATTTATGTATCAAAACTTTCACAACACTTTTGTCTCAACAATGGTAAACAGGAAACTATATTTCTCATAAACTCCCCAAATATTATCACAACAACAAGAAACCAACAGAAGCATAAATATATATACATCTCATAAAAATGCCAATCTGCTCAACCTTTCTGTACCACAAGGGAACCAAATAAGAAACCAATACTCTTCCAAAATAACCACAACAACATTTAACAACAAGGTGATAAGGCGTAGTAGTCATATGAACAATAATGAACATAGAACAATTAAGAAAGGAATCAATTAAATTGGAAACGAGGAAGGGATTATGTTTAATAGACAATTTAGTGGTGCATAGATACTCGTCATCTCACCTATACACCACACACATGCAAATTCACATAACAAATAAGTTGGGGATTCCTATTCCCTCAAGTCAAGGTTAAACCAAACACTTACCTCAATTTCGTAGTCCACTCACTGCTCAACTATAGCTTTTCCTTTAGAATCTTGCTCTAACTTGCTCGAATCTAATCAGAATTAACATAATATCATTAATTAAGGCTAAAGGAACTAACTTTATTAAAAATTATAATTTTTCCTAAGTTTGCTCAAAAAAATGAAAACCCGTTCCCCCGGGCCTGCTTGGTCTAAACTCGGGGTTCGTACCAAATTACGTTTACCCATTCACCCACGAATCCAAATATACAATTAGTTTCGAAATCCGACCTTAATTCGAGGTAAATATTTGATTTTAAAAAAATTTCCCTAATTCTACCAAAATCCTCAATTTTTACCATGAAAATTCTTAGTTTTTGATTTAAAGGTGATGAAAAACAATAAGGAATTGAAAAAGTAAAGTTTAGAATTGATTACTTATGACTTGGGGATGATATTGGGTGAAGAAATTCGCTGCTAGGGCTGTGATGTTCGAAAATATGGAGAAGAAAGGGTTCTGCCCGTTTTTAAAAGAGTATTTATATGACTAGGCAGCAGACCTATGCATTCGCACACATCTGCTCGCGTTCGCGGAGGGCCCTGGTCCAATGGCCTACGCGATTGCAGGGATTCGGCCGCGTTCGCGGAGCTTTAGCTCCTTGGGCCTCCGGGTTCGCGTACAAGGCAGTGCGTTCGCGAAGAAGGAAAGCCAGGCGGCTCCCCCAGGCCCACTAACTCTATGCGTTCGCGTGGCCTTACCCCATTCGCATAGAGCAAAATGACCCCCCACCTATTTTACTCTGTGCGTTCGCGTTCCAAGGGGTGCGAACGCAATGACCAAAAATTGATACACCAGATATAGTAAAACCAGCAGAAACATTAAGTGCAAAAACTCCCTGTGGCCTATCCGAAACTCCCCCGAGCCCTCGGGGCTCTAAACAAAACATGCACGCAAGTCTAAAAACATCATATGGACTTGCTCGTGCGTTCAAATCATGAAAATAACATGTAAAACTATGAATTAAACCTCAAAACTCATCATTTTCCTCAAGAACACTTAAAGTTCATAACTTTTCAAACGGATGCCCGAATCACGCCAAATAAACTCCGTTTTTAACCAAATTTCATACTTAACCTTTAAATACTATAACAAATCTGTACCGGGATCCAGAACCAAAATACGGGCCCGATACCAATAGTTTCAAATATTAATTCTTTTTGTTATTTCATAAATATTTCAGCAAAACAATTTCTTTCAAAAATTAATTTCTAACGCTTGGGACCTCGAAATTCAATTCCGGGCATATGCCCGAGTCCCATATTTTACTGCGGACCTCCCGGGATCGTCGGAATACGGTTTCGGGTCTGTTTACTCAAAATGTTGACCAAAGTCAATTATAATCAAATTTTAACTCTAGAAATTACTATTTCTCATATTTTCACATAAAAGCTTTCCCGTTCCACGCCCGGACTACGCACGCAAATTAAGGTATTTAAAATTAATCTTTTTAGGGCTATTAAGCCTAGAATGGAGTCTAAATTCATAAAATGACCCCTTCGGTCATCACATTAATATACCTTGTATAAATCTGATTGCACTGATTTCAGGTCCAATAATCTCGTCTCACATAGAAGAAGCTGCTCATGAAATAAGACATCTCAAACACTGCCCAGGATTTCATATGACGCCATAAATTCACTAACAAGATACAACAATAATATGACACATAAGGAAGAACTAACTCTGGAAAAGAACTACCCAGCCCGCGTAATGAATAAAACGATCGAAAAGATGCTATGAAACTTCCTTAGAGAGTGAGAAACAAAATTCACAAGGATAGATATAGGGAACCGTACTCATCATCTCACTATTGTGGCGCATAAACCGATCCACACATGATACCGTTGCAGCGTGCAACCTGATCCAAACAACATATACGTGGCGGCATGCCACCTGATCCACACATGACTATAAATAAGGAAATTACCCATCAAGCCATAATTCTTATACCTACGGAATACCCAAATATCAACCACAAGCACGCCGTGTGCAATACAACCCTTGGGAGACGGATAGTGTCATACTTTAAAAAAACCCAAGCACGACTAAAGTGCAATAAATGACCTGTATCTCGAGAACCATTCGCTCATATAACACCACAAGCTACACAGGACCACAATATATGTGAGAATAATCAAGCCGCCTCATAACCCACTTAGCACAATAAAGTATTACATGAAATAGATGACAACGGGAATAACACCCAACGCCTAAAGACTCCTTTGTAATCAATGTTATGCCAAATGAGCACATCCGTCTTGCGGTAAAGAAACACCCACATTAGACCCACCAACGGACCTCAAGACGATTCTAATCATACCATACTGGGACAGAACCTTCCAAGGTTCCACAATGGCCCTATTCATGACAGACACGAGCAACCGCCCAATCCTGAACAAACTCCCATAGTCCACAACCAATGGAATAGAGCGCTTTCCAGGCATAAGCCCTCACATTAGCGGTAGTACCATCACCTCCATACTTGGTTTCAATCTTAACAATCAAGTGACTAACTTGTCACACTTATACGACCTTTCTGTGGGTTATACCCCCATGACCTTCCGCACCAGGTATCAAAGTCTGCACATCCACACCTCCAACCTTACAAATTTCTAAACATCTAAATTTTTTCCACGCTCATCTAAGCTCGCGACGTTCTTATCAACACCAAACCGCAATGTGGATCGTCAACATCCAATTCCCATGCCGCTCACTACATATATCATGACGCTATGTGAGAGTACAAGAATTTCATCATAACTCCTGAACCACAAATAGAATAAACACTTCATCCTTTTGAACCCTTTCACTCAACATGTTTCAGAGGAACGATGGCAACATGCAATCGAATTCCCAAAGCCACGAAAAATACAAACCTCAAGTAGTGGTCAAAACCACCATAACTTTTTCGGGGTCCATCCTCACATAATAGGCCATTATAACCAAATACCTCCAAATCAATCAAATTACGACAACTGTCAAGCCCTCACGTATGACCACAAACCACCTGTATAACTTAACTTGCTGAATGAACTGATCATTGCGAAAATCATGCTGATTCAAACCATTACTAATCGATCCCACTTCTTCAAATTTACTCTAGAATGCCCTTAGAAATAGTAGTATCTCCATTTGAAACATAGCGAAACCCAAAAACACTCATCTCGAGTGACCCAATCCACGAGACCACTTCGCCTTAATGCCCATTAATCATCTCATACCCTCCTTATGCATACAATAACATTTCCAACTTGTACACCCATTTTGAAATATCCTCTACGAACTCGAAGTTGTTTCTCCCTCTTTCTCTAATATTGCACCGCAAACACGATAATAACATAAAATACCCCAAGCCCCTTTCGTAGTCCACTGCAATAAATTCTTAACCACACAATGGACCCAAAATCCTTAGGCATTGTAATTTAATTCTTGAACCCACTAGGACCGTTGTTGAGAGTCACCCACTTTGATATGGTCCCAAATATAACCAAACTCCAACGCTCTGCTAGCACATGAACACCCTCTCAAAGAAGCAACCGGCTTAATTCCTTTCCTTGTACATCACATTCACAAGAAGTATAAACTCTGAGTCTTTCCAGAACCTCCACATGAATCGATAAGGCAAAATATATCACACATTTATCAAGTTCTTTGCTCGAACCACCCCTGATATTTTCTTTCCTTGGTCACATTTGATCCACCAATGCACTGATAATCAAAAAACGCACAAGAAGACAACCATGTGATCCAATCATAGACGCAGGGCTCTCCCACTTAGCTTTAAGATACAATCGCACAAATGTAGAGCCCACAAGATTCCCCCTTCTTGATTTACCATGATCTCGCACCGTTAACCCGCAAAATTTCTTGAAATATTTTGTTAAACCTCTCATGAACATTCTGAATTTATCATCCATAATCGCATACTCGATCTTCTGCTTCGTATTAAGCAGAACTCTTCATAGAAACATCATCAAAATCACACAACCACTGACTTATCAACAGGAGATAGCCCACCTATGGAATTTCATTCCGACATTTCCCAACGACGCTGCACTAGGTACAACTACCATGAAATCAGTAAATCCTATGAAGCTCGTGCTCATCCACTAGAAGTCATGTTGCATCCCAATTATAATCATGTTTTCACACCCCTCTTCATTTCCAGCAACTCTTTTCTGCCATATTCGATCTTCCTCAGTGCAGTAGCCACCATTTCAGGTCCCATCTTTGGGCCAGTTGCCCTTTGTGTGCTTCATTTCTAGACATGAGGTTTGGGTAGTAGGGGTCTCTTTCCTAGTTTGGGTAGTTGAAACTGTGGGTTGGGTATGGTTTAGAATCTTTTTATTTTGAGACTGTGTCAGTGATCTACGTAGAAAATTACAGGGGGAATGCAAAATGTCAGTTGTTAACTTACCCGGTTAATTATTCAACCTCTTTTCCATAGAATGTGTGGGTTTCCTCTGATATTGAAATGTCTGAGTGTTTAGGAATTTTCCTGTAGCAGCATCAAATAATTTTACCGGGGTCCCTTTAGCTACTGTGTTTGGTTCTTAGCATATTGGGTTGGTGGACCGTTGTTGTCCTTTCTTGTTCTTATGGAATCTCAACATATTCTACTCATCTTCATCCTTTTTAGGTTGGTTCAATGGGGGGTTCAGTGAGTTGATTAAAGAGTGGAATTGTTTGGTAGTGGCATCTTTTGTTGGTATGACAAATTCTCCCATAACCTGTGCACATAATGGCTTCGCCTTCATAAATAATTGGTTGAGTATGTGATCCAATTGTGACAGACTTGATAATTGGTGGTTCCAACAAAATTCGTATGCAGCGCGTAGCATATCTGTCTCTTAAGGTAGAGGATTTTATGACCCAACCGGTCATTTTGAGCTCTAGCATGTCGTTCAACAGTTCAAGACCGTAAGTAGCTTCACTTCGTGTATTATAACTTGAACTTGTAGTTAGATTAGATTTTCAGGAAGATCTGAATTGGTTTGGAAGAATAATTCTCAATTCGTAAGCTTTAAGTCGGAAGAGTTGACTATGATTTGAATTTTGGGTAAACGACTTCGGATAAGAGTTTACGGTTTCGTTAGGTCCGGATGATTATTTTGGAATTAGGCGTATGTACGGATTTGGATTTGGAAGTCTGTAGGTTGATTTTATTGTTTTTTGAAAAAGTTGGAAGATTGAAGGTTTAAAAGGTTGATAGGATTGACTGAGAGTTTACTTTGTTGATATCGGATAGGGATGTCCGTTGTGTCATTTGGGACTCGCATGCAAAATTTGAGGTCATGGGTTGATTTGGTATGGTTCGGCATGAGTTTTAGAAATTTAAATATTCATTAGTTCATTAGATTTAAGTCTATGTGCAGTTCATGGTTTTGATGTTGTTTGGTGTGATTCTTAGACCACGAGAAGGTTTGTATTATGTTTTAGGTCCGGTTTGTTTCATTGGGCGGGTTCCCGGAAGCCTCAGGTGTGTTTTGGATGTGTGTGTGTTGTGTCGCGCTCTTATTTGATGTTGCAACGTAGTTTCTTGGGGCATAAAGGGTACTATACTGAGAAAATGACATTTGATTTGTGATTAGATTGAACAATTAGATCTGTATTTTAATTATGGAACCATAGCAACAAAAATCGTCGAATTCCGAGGTTGTATGATTATGCTTATTTCCGTGCCAGGAAAGATTGTTGGTTTTTGGTGCGAACTTTTTTCTTCGCAAAAGCGAGAGAGGTTTTGCGAACGCGAAGAAGGATTTCTGGATTTACCGGTCAACGGGAAAAATTTCTCTACGCGGACGCGAAGGTCTCCCGCGAAGGCGATGAACAAAATCATCTGGACAATATGTTAAACCGAGAACTTTAGTATTTTGAGCATATATTGAGTTCTAGAGCTCCGTTTGAGGTGATTTTTACGGCGTTGTTATCGTATCAAAAAATGGGTTATAATCTGACCTTTATTTTGATGTTTTCCATGATTTTTTTTGTTTATTATTATTTTTATCCGTCTTTGGATTGTACAAATTGGGGTTTTGAGCCCCAAAGTTAAATGGTAAATCCTTGATTTGAGGGTCAATTCATGGATGAAATTGGATGATTTTATTGATATAAACTATATATGTGAAGGTTAATACTTATTTTCATAATACTTGGAATACGGGCATGTAGGCCTGAGCGTTGATCTTGTTGACCTTTCGAGCGGGGTTGGGAATTGTTACAAATTATTAAATTACGAATATTGGAGTATATTTTGATTGGTTTGTACATTGTTTTATTAGTTTGTGATCGCTTCGTATTGGTTGAGGAGTTAGAGATGCATTGGAGCAGGTTATCGGATTATGGAGCGAGGTAAATCTCTTGTCTAACCGTTTTAGGGGGAATTTACCCTGTAGGTGTTACATCTATTATGTGCTACATGTTGTTGGAGCTACACACGTATGAGGTGATGAGTGTACGTGCATATACTAGGATTCCTAATTATGTTCGGGTATACTTAGACTCACGTCATGCTTTAATTGTAATATTTTAGTTATCCTTGCCTAGTTAAATGCTTAAATTTCCATTTAGCATGAGACTAGACTCGCGTAGAGTATCAGACTTACTAATTTAGATGCTTCACGAGCTACTTGATTAGATATGGAAATTGTACTTTCCCGTAAGGATTTCTTCTGCGTTGTGCGTATTCGTCCAATAGTTTTTATTGAATTTTATAACTCATATGTATATTCGTGAGTGGGGTCAGTGACCCGTCAAAGTTTCATATTCTAATGGGATCTGGCTGAACGCCTCAGTAATACTCCTATGGGATCGGGTTGTTCGCCTCAGCGGTATCATCTAATACACTGTTATGGAGTCAGGCTGTTCACCTCTACGGTATCATGCAACACACTCTTATGGGATCGGGCTGTTTTCCTCGGCAGTTTCATGTAACACACTCTTGTGTGATTGGGTTGTTCACCTCGGCAGTATCGTGTAATGCACTCTTATGGGATCGGGTCGTTTGCCTCACAAGGATTTTGTATCACACTCTTATGGGATCGGGTCATTCGCCTCGGTAGTTCTATGAAACATTCTTATGGGATCAGGCCATTCGCCTCGGCAGTTCTATGAAACACTCTTATAGGATCGGGCTACTCGCCTTGGTAGAATCGTGCAAAATACTTGATAAGGAGTTCAGGTACTCATGAGTTTCATGACTTGAGATGTGACCGTTGGTTTGGTATTAACCATTTTGTATTCCATTTGAGGAAGTATCCGATAATTGAGTACTTTGTGTTCACAATTCAGCTGTAGACCTTACTATTTTCCTATGTCCGTTCTCTTTGTGTATTCACCATGTTTCATACTTGTCTACTTTATTATATTTGATTTACTGGACCACTAGTAAGTATCAATGTCGACCTCTATCACTACCTCTTCGGGGTTAGGCTAGATACTTACTGTGTATCCGGTTATTTACGCACTCAAGTTACACTTCTGCACTAAACGTGCAGAATTTGACAGGTTCATTTGGTGGTCTTTTGGGCACGTAGGCGCAACTGTTGAGGAGACATTATGGTAAACTGCATTCCATGCTACGATTCGCAGCACACAGAGTCTCCATCATAATTATTTAAATTATCCTGTCTATCTTGTATTCCTGACATATGTTGTATTGTTAGTGTACTTCCTAGCAGATATTCATGAACTTGCGACAGCGGGTTTGGGGATGTTCTACAATTTGTTTATACTTTTTCTTATCATTGACATGATTTTACTCTATATTTCATTTAAATTGTATGTATCTACGATTTTTTTATGCATTGATTTCCCTATCTAATAAGATTTATGATTTCAAAAATAATAAAACGAATAATTAAGTTGGTAGTTCACTGTTATCTTGCCTAACGGCGACGTTGGGCACCATTATACCTATAGTGGGTTTTGGGTCGTGACAACTTGGTATTAGAGCACTAGGTTCACTTTGGTCTCACGAGTCATGATCAAGTCGAGTAGAGTCTTGTGGATCGATATAGAGACATTTGTACTTATCTTCGAGAGGCTACAAGTCTGTTAGGAGAACTTCCCTTCTTGAATTCCTCACTGTGCGATTTGATTTCATTGAAGCTTATGTCTTCATTTTCTTGCTACTCATTCTTCTACGATGTTGAGCGATTGTTATCAGTTAGGCATCGGGGAGTTGTAGCAGTGCTACAGATATGGTACATAATATTTTTCCCTGCGTATTCGGGCGGACTATTATCGACACATTGTTGAGGGGTGATCTGTCATTTCAGCCCAGTGTTATATAGCATTGCCTATAGTTTCGAGACTATGCATAATGTATTGTGATGCTCATCCATTGTTATCGCGCAGTGCTGGTGTGAATGGCAATGAATTTCCCAAGAGGATGATTTCTTGGTTCATGGTTTAGAGATTCAACATTTACTTGTAGAAGAGGAGAGGCAATAAGACCATGGATGTTCAGGCTTTGGTTGACGATGTAGCGAGATTGGATATTTTAAAACTTGGTGGAATTCTTGTTTGTGATGTGGTGTCGTCGTCCTTGTTTGAACGCATTTAGGCTCGTCAATGTGATGGTCTTCATTGGTTTGCCTTCGGGGCAGGTGTTGTAAAATTGTACCTAAGAAGCGGGTATCGGAGATGGCAGTGTGTGGAAGCTTCACGCTCGAATCAGTGTTTCTAGTATTGATGTCTTGATAAAGATGATCTTTATGGAGGCTTAGAGTTGCTGGCAATTCATTAGTTGGATGTTAGGGAGATGTATTATGATTCGAGGCAGTATTTTAGTAGTGAAGGATGAGGAATGACATGGAGGGTTATGTATTGTGGTAGATGAATTGTTAGCCGGTCAAGTGCGAGCAACAGAGATCGAGTAGTTTGCTTAGGAAGTTTGAATGTAACGGGAAGAGTTTGCTTGAAACGTAGAGGGATGTGAAAGCTTGATTATCTTTTTGGTATGCAACATGACTTCTAGTTTTAGAACGTATTTTTGGACCTTCAATTGATGCTAATGGGATGAACAGACTCTTGCATCTGGCGGATGAGTGTGGACTTAGGAGAATCAACTGATTTCCTAATGGACGTGGTTATGGCTATGCCGTTGGAGGATGTTGGTATGAGGTTACACATGTGAGCTATCTCCGATGAGAAGGTTAGGGGTTGCATGACTCTAATGAAGTTCCTATAAAGAGTTCTGCTTTTTATACAATGGAATGCATGTAATGCGATGTGAGCTTGGATTGCTTGAAGAAGATGGCACGACTGTCAGGAGGTCGAGTCTGCGCTTCTGGCTGATAATTCGGGATGTGTTATGATCATTGCAACTAGAACTTATGAGAAATTGACTGAGCAACGGTGCGAGATCATGGTAACTGAGGAGGAGGAGTCATTGTGGGTTCTGGGTTTATGTGGTTATGGCTTAAAGCTAAGTGGGGGAGCTTACCATCTATGACTATGTAACGTGGTGATGTGCCTTTGGAGTATTAGGTTATCAGTACTTTAGCGGATTAGTTATTACTAAGGGAAGAAAACATCAAGGGTTGTCTTTGAGTAGGGGGTTTGATGGATGTGATGTACAAGGGAAAGTATTCATCCGGTTTCTTCATTGGAGTGTTGATGAACTAACAGAGCACTAGTGGTTTGGTCAAATAAGCAGGATTGGACTAGAGTGGGAGAATCTCAATAATGAATCTTGTTTATTCCAACTTTAAAGTGCGGTGCCTAAGGATTTTCGGTTCGTTATGTGGCTGAGGATTGGGATTTGCAGCAGACTGTGAAGGAAAATAAAGAAAAATGATGGAAAAACATAAACGGGACAGGGCTTAACGAGGTGGAGCAGGGAAAAACTTTGAGTAAATACTAAATGAGGCAGAGTAGGGCGGGTCAAAATGTTAGCAGACCTAGGCTTGTCCTGCCCTGACCCACCCTCCCAGCCCTATCGCCATCCCTACTCAGAAATTACTAATGGACTAAAATGTTACTAGAAGAATAGCTAGGGCCTAATTGGGTTGAGTAAGATATTTATATTCGTAATATGTCTAGTTATATGTTATTTTATTTTTCTTAGATGTCTTTTAGCTATTTGACGATAAATTATTTTCTTGAGAGCAGAAAACATTAATGATGAATATAGTAAATGGCAGATTAGGCATATCCTGAGAAAAAGGTAAGAAAATATTCTTCTAGGTCATTTTAATAAAACTAAATTTTGTTCCATAGTTTCATGTTATACTGACGGGCTCCTCTTATCATTTCTCACAATTATAGAGACACTAGAATCCATTCTGCGATTACATTAATATAGTTCAAAAAAATCAAATTGCAGCAATTTATTAAACAAAACAAAAACTTATTGCTTTATGCTAGTTACAAAATCACACCTTGGATTTGAAAATAAAATCCTAACAGAAATTTACTTTGAATTAATTTTGTAAATCTATCGTATTAAATATAGATAGCTAAACGACAAGTTTGTTGTTATCTAAGAAAAATATCAGTTTTAAAATTTTGTTATGTGAAGCTGTCACACATTGTTACAATATTGAACTTAATATCATAAATCTGGAACAAACATAAATGAAGGGGAAGATTACACCCTGAGTAGCCTATAAATTCTATTCACTTTTGACAAAAATATTGTGCAGAATTTAGTATTTTCTCTACCATTGTTTCTTTAGAGACATCTTTATTTAGAAACAATTTTCATTCATTTTTCGACATGCATAACACAAATCCTTCCCTCCCTCCAATTTTAATCCCTATTCGTGTACTACTTCGATGCCCTTTATGTTATGGTATTTTTCGTACTCATTTTGATTTTATGAATCACTTACCTTCTCACTCGATATCTTCTGAGCAAGAGATCATTCTATGTTCTGGTGTAGATGCGGCCGCTCTTCCTTTATCAGCACATTCACCATCAACTCAACCTGCGCCATCACAACATGCATGTTCGAGAAGAAATAACAGTGGTACTGTTTTACCAGCAGCATCATCGTCGAATCGTTCCCACCCTACTGAAAGGCAAGAAATGGCAAGAAGAAATAGAGGTAGAGCTCCAAATACATTATTTCTTAATTTAAGCGTGACTCCTGATTATACAAGACCATTGATAAATCAGTTGGATGTTCCTATATTATCAAATGCAGCTGGATTAGATGATGAACCGAATGGTTTGGACTTGAGCTTGAGGCTTTAGAGCAAAAAATATTTGGATCTGTGTTTGTGTCCAAAAGTGTATTAAGGTTGGAGTCTTCTGTTTTATTTTAAGGATGAAGTCTTTTATTTTATTTTATTTTTGGTCTCATAGGGTGAGTGTCAAAAAATATGTAAGGTTGGAGTATTTTATTTTATTATTAAATATTTGTTTGATTTGAACAATCCAATTTAATTTGTTTTCATTCACTTTTCAGTTTCCTTGTGGGAAAAACAATTAATTTTCCCTATTGTTCAAATTGCAATTGATTCCACGAGTTATCACTTAATTTTTCCAACTATAACATTTATATTTGAATAATTACCTTTTTACGTTAAAGTAATTGAATTATGTGTGTTTTGGTAAGAAAATACAAATGATTGGTGTGATGATCCAAGAGGTCATTTTATAAATATAGACTCCGTCCCATGCTTAATTGTCACAAAAAGGTTAATTTTAAATATCTTGATTTGCATGCACGGTCCGGGCGCGAAAACGGAAAGCTTTTATGTTAAAAATATGAGAATAGTGAATTCTAGAGTTAAAACTTGATTATAGTTGACTTTGGTTAACATTTTGAGTAAACGGACCCGGATCTGTGTTCCGACGATCCCGGGAGGTCCGCAGTAAAATATGGGATTTGGGCGTATGCCCGAAAATGAATTCCGAGGTCCCAAGCCTTAGAAAATGATTTTTGAAGAAAATTGTTCTGCTGGTTAATTCAAGAAATAAAAAATTATGTGAAATATATGATATCGGGCCCGTATTGTAGTTCCGGAGCCCGGAACAAGTTTTTTATGTCATGTAAGTCCTATCTGTGAAGTTTCATGAGAATCAGAGTTGATTTGATGCAATTCGGACATCCGGTTGAAAAGTTGGAAATTTTAGTGTTCTTGAGAAAATCTTGAATTTTGAGGCCAAATCTGTAGATTTTGATGTTAATTTTGATGATTTGATTTCACAAACAAATTCGTATGATGTTTTTATATGTGTGTGCAGGTTTGGTTTGGAGTCACGAGAGCTCAGGTGAGTTCCGGGTAAGCAATGGAGTGTCTAGAGTTAGAAAAATTCCCAACATCTGGTGTACAGGTCTCTGATCTCGCAAATGCGAGGTCGGGCTTCAGAAATACGAAGCCAATGTTGAGCCTCTGGATGCGAGGTCCCTGGGTCGCAAATACGAAGGACCTTGTTCGCAAATGCGAGGTCATGTTCGCATTTGCGATATATGCCCGGAAAACCCAGGGTTCGCAAATGCGAACCCCAGCTCACCCGCAACCTGTTATATCATCTTTTTGATGGGATTTTACCTTCTTTTCCAATTTTCTAAAACCCTAAACCTCCATAGGCGATTTTCCCAAGGTTCAAACTTCTTCAAATCATTTGTAAGTGACTTCTAACTAATTTATTTCAATTCCCAACAACTATTAACAATGATTTCAACCAAAAATCTAGAGTTTCCATGGTAAAAATTTGGTTTTTGGGTAGAACTTAGGGATTTCAATTTTTGGGGAATTGGACCTCAAATTAGGGTCGGACTCTAATACCAATTTTATATTCGTGCTCGGGGGAGATTGGGTAAACGAGTTTTGGTCCGAACCTCGAGTTTAGTGAAACCATTGTTTTCCAATAAAGATGATTCCTTTAGGCTATGATTGATAACATTGGGAGAATTGTAATTAGATTCGAGCGAATTAGAGGCAATTTCTAAAGGGAAGGCAGTGCTAGAGCAGTGAATTACTTGCAAACCTGAGGTAAGTGTTTCGTCTAACTTTGGCTTGAGGGAATAGGAGTCCCCACTTATTTGCTATGTGAAATCCATGGGTGTGGTGTATAGGTGAGGTGACGAGTATCTATGCACCACCCAATTTGCATGTTAAGCATGATCCTTTCCCTGTTCCCAACTTAATTGGTTCTTGTCTTAATTGTTCTACGACAATTTGATGGTGTTACATTGTTGCTAGACATTGTGGTGCTTATTTTCTAAAGAGTATTGGTTGTTTGTTGGAGTCCCTTGTGGGACTAATGATTGAGCAGTTTGATGTTGTGTTACGAAGTATATATATATATAATATACACACACACACCTTGATGTTCCTGTGAGTATCATGATTGAGCAGATATTGTGAAAGGCTTGGCATACATTTGCCTATGCAACAAAATGCACAACAAGTGTAGTATGAGTACAAAAACAACATGTACCCAGTAAGTATCGCGCCTAACCTCGAAGAGGTAGTGACGAGAGGATGACTTTGACACTTACTAGAGGCCAAATTAAGATAATTAAATGTGGCGCTAAGCATGGATGTCATAATTAAATAACAAATAGCAACAGGAAGGGACAACTTCTTTCAAAATTATAATTCCAGTTAGTCATTTCAGTTAGCAACTTATATGTCGAGGCAATTGAACAGTTCAAATCACAGAAAAAAGTACCCAGCAAATATCATGCGCAAGAAATGTCGAGGTCGTACGGCCCGATCCAACAAAATAATAAAATTGCACTGCATAAGAGTCCAACGGCACGAACCATAGATCCATCTATTACCCCGATCGCGAATCATACGTGCGACGCGGTCAAATATAAATAATAGAGTTACCCCGCTTGCGAATTATACATGCGACGCAGGAAATCATAGATACACACATTCAAACAGTCAACCCAAACTTCATCAGGAAAACAACTACCCAAGAAAATGAAAATTTCTCTTTTAATGGTCAGGAAGATGGTGTTTAATATTTTTAGAAATTTATTTGCCAAGTTCGATATGATTTAAGCATTTTAAATTTATCAGTAAAATTACAAGTACGGCAAGTAAAGCATTCTTTTGGGTCCTAGATAACCCGGACATAAGAATAATAGTAGCTACGCACGGACTCTCGTCACCTCGTGCGTATGTATCCCCCACAAATTGTAGCACATAATTAATTATTTCACCTATTGGGACAATTCCCTCTTACAAGGTTAGAAAGGAAACTTACCTTGCTCCAAAGCCAGACTTGCGCAACAGAGATTTCCTTCTTCGCGAACGCGAGAGTCTCCTCGCGAATGCGAGAGTCTCCTCACAAACGCAAAGAAGAAAGTCCCAGAAGTCAAT
Organism: Nicotiana knightiana; assembly: GCA_005239525.1. NCBI lineage: Eukaryota > Viridiplantae > Streptophyta > Magnoliopsida > Solanales > Solanaceae > Nicotiana > Nicotiana knightiana. The sequence continues at coordinate 16,971 of ML386219.1, forward strand.
TCCTTTTTCGCAAACGCGAGAGGATCCTCGCGAACACGAAGAACAACACCAGATATCAGTAAATCAGCATTCAAAGTAGCCCAAAATGATCTGAAACACACACGAGGCCCTCGGGACCCCGTCCAATCACACCAATCTGTCCCAAAACATGACGCAAACTTGCTCGAGGCCTCAAATCACATCAAACAAAACCATGAATCGCACTCAAATTCAAGCTTTATGAACTTTAGAACTCCATACTTCCTCATTCGATGCCGAAACCTATCAAATCACGTCCGATTGACCCCAAATTTTGTACACAAGTCACATTCAACATTACGGACCTGTCCAACTTTCAAAATCGGATTCCGACCCCAATATTAAAAATTCCACTTCCGGTCAAACTTCTCAAAACCTTCAAATTTCCAACTTTCGCCAAACAACTCCAAAATGACTTATGGACCTCCAAGTCCACTTCCGGACGCGCTCCCAATACCAGAATCACCATATGAAATTATTCCTAGACTCAGAATCCCAAACGGACATCGATAACATTGAAATGCACTTCAACCCAAATTTATGGATTTCTTCAAAAATGCGAACTTCCACAATAGGCGCCGAAACTCTCCCAAGTCATCCAATACCTGATCCAAACATATGCCCAAGTCCGAAATCCTCATACGAACCTGCTGGAACCTTCAAGCCCCGATTCCGAGGTCGTTTACTCAAAAATCCAACCCTAGTCAATTCTTCCAACTTAAAGCTTCCGAAATGAGAATTCTCTTTCCAAATCAATTCAGAACTTCCGAAATTCCAGTTCCGACCACGCGTACAAGTCATAATACCTGAGGTGAAGCTTCCTATGGCCTCAAAAAGCCAAAGAACGCGCTAGATCCCAAAATGACTAGTCGGATCGTTACATTCTCTCCCACTTAAACATACGTTCGTCCTTAAACGTGCTAAGGACTGGGTTGGAGTAGTCTGGAATTACTGTTTAACACCCCGTGCACTTTTCCGTGATACCACAACCCAGTTGAGCACATTAGCTTGAGTCAGTCTGAAGATTCTCCCTTTTATTTAGCCCAACAAGCCTTAAAGCCAAATTCCTACGTCCGGAACTTTCCACCGGGCCTGCTTTCAACATACGAACACCGTGTCAATCACCACACGATGTACCCAAACATGATTTCATTCCTTTGTTTAATTAACACCATGCACCACATAACTCACCTGACCATAATAACATTCTATGATTATAATAGCTGAAATTCCATGAATCTGATGCTCCCACATACCTCATGACTCATATAAGTCCTGTTCGAACTCTTGCAATATTCCCACGACGGAAGAGACGTGTAGAATTCCATAACCAACTACCGAGACAACAAATCATTAAGTCTATACTCCTGACAAGAGCCATCACCTTATGCTGAATCAATTAATGGCATTTGCTCTTCGATACACTTCATGTGATCTGATTGCACTGATCCTAGATCTATTAATTTCTTCTCACCTAGTACGAACCGCTCAGGAAACAAGCCACCCCAAAAATGACCAAAAGTCTCATATGATGCCACAACCTGCCAATAAACTACAACCTCGAATGCTATACATAAGCAAAACGAACTCTGGGAGGAACTAATCAACTCATGCACTAATATGAACTTTCCTCACAAAATGGGAAACAAAACACACAAAAATATAATATAGAATATCGTACTCAACATCACACTACTGCGACGTGCAACCCGATCCAAATAACATACCCGTGGAGATGTGCCACCCGATCCACACATAAAATTCACACAAGGAGATACACACCGAGCTAAATTTCTCATTACTAAAAAAATACTGAATATCGGCCACAAGCAACACTAAGTGCACAATACCATCCCTGTGGAGACATATAGCGCTAGAAGCTACAAAAATCAAGCACAACTGAGGTGAGATATATGATCTGAATCTCCCGAGCCATCCCGCTCACATAATACCATCGCTACGCGGAATCTCAACACATAAGAAAATTATCAAGTCATTGCACAACTCACACGGCTCCATATAATATCATATGAAATAGCAGACGTCGAAATAACACCCAACATTCTAATACTCCTCCATGAGGAGCACTATACTGAAACGAACACCTTTGTCCTGGTATAGAGCCCGTATTCATATTTAAATCCATCCACAGACCTCAAGTCGATTCTGATCGCACCGTACTAGGCTAATAACCTTTCACGGGTCTCTAATAACCCTTTTTCCCCATAACACACAAGAAAAACCATCATAACCGGAACGAACCCCCACAGTCTACAACCCAACAAGCCAAGTGCCCTTCAGCCATAAATTCTCAAATTAACGATATCACCACAATCTCTACACGTGGTTTCAAATCTTCGATCAATTAAGTGACTACCTATCACACGTATACAATCTTCCCGTGATCATGCTCCCACAACCTTCCACACAAGGTAACAAGTATGCACATCCATACCACCGACCATACTAACATTGTAAAGAAAATCAAGAATCCATAACCAGGATGCAAAGCCTCTTTCACTAAACACCGTTCTCAGGTGACGCTGAAGACAACACTAGCTTACTCTAAACCTTCAAGATCCTTTCCTGCTCATCCAAGCTCGTGATATCCTTGTCAAAATCGAACCGTAAATCTTGAATCCTCAACTTCTGAATCCCATGCTACTTGATGCACTTAATTACGCCAATGCACAAGAGTACAAGAATTTCATCATAAACCCTAAACAACTATTAGGGTGAACACTTCATCATAAAGAAACCTTTTACTTAACTCTTTCTAAGAGAACCATAACAACACGCGAATGAATTCTCATAACCGAAATACACAAGTCCTCAAGTAGTGGTCTAAACCACCATAACCCTTCTGGGATTCGTCTTCATACAACAGGCCATAATGCTTGGATATTTCCAAATAAGATTGATTACGGCGGTCGTCAAGCCTCGCACATACCTCCACAAATCACATGCATAACCTAATCACGCTGGAGGTACTGATCACTGCCACCATCATGCCAATTCAACCATGGCTAACAGACCTGACTTCTTCTAACTTATCCTTAACTTGTCTTAGAAATAATAATAACTCCACTCAACACATAACGACTCAATCTGCACTCCTCCCGAGTGGCTTTGTATCACGAGACCATGCATTCTCAAATCCCACAAACCATATCATACCCTCATTATTCGCATGCTCGCATTCTCAACTGATACACCCATTCCGAAAATTCCTCTACGAATCCGAATTCATTTTCCCTCCTTCCTCCAAATACTATACTGCAAGCCAAATATAACATAGAACACTCCAAGCCCATTTTTCATAATCCGCTGCAAAAGTTTGATGCTTAACCATACTGTGGGCTTGAAATTCTTAGGCACCGCATTTTAACTTTTGAATTCACTAGGACCGTTGCTGAGAGTCACACACTTTGACTTGGTCCTGAATATAATCAATTTCAAGGCTCTGCTAGCACATGAACTGATAAGGTCCAGTATTGCACACATTCCTCAATTCTTTGCTCAAATCACAACTGATGTTTCCTTTCCCTTAGTCGTAATAACCCACCAACGCCCAAATTTCCCCTAAGTCCTTCTGGTTGACCTTCCATGAACACTATGAATCACTAGCCACATTAACCTATCCGACTTCTTACTGTATGACCGGTATCGACACCACGCGACCGCTAACCTACTCACAGGAGATAACCCACATTTCGAAATCATATGTTGACATCTCCCAATGACGATGCACTGCACAATTACTACGAAATCTGTAACCCAACCTGAACTCATACTCATTTGCTAGTTGTTCGAGCCCATTCACATCCTCATGGACATCTACTAAATGTGAGACAATACTTTCCAATATGAAGTCATATTGTATCCTTCTTCATATGAAGCAACTCCTTTCTGTTGTGTCAAATCTCCCGCCGTATGATAGCCGATATTTCAAATTAAGTCCGTAGACCCAGTCACTATCCACCCTACATCCTAAATCACTCTAAACTTCCCTCCTGGTGTGTGGTTACCCTGCCACTGAACTCATATGCTACTTTGCCACTCTCCCACTTTGGTCAAACTCACTCTTTTAAGAAATTGGTCGTATTTTGCTTCTTACACCTGACCTTCTAGAAATTTAACCACCGCCTGAAACTTCCCACATGTCCTTTCTCATCCCTTGCTTCCCAGTTGTTGCCTTAAATCAATATCTATCTCTACAATACTTGAACTGATAGATCTCTACCAACTTCAACCCTTTCCGAAGATCCTCCGTCTCGAGCCGTCAATATTAGAAATACTCATTCAATCCTGAACTACCACATCCCGCGATCTCTGACAGATGCTTCTCCAATAACATCTCACTATATCCTTCCCCAAAAGCGAATTGAAGAAGATCACAACACCGACGAACTTAACACATTCAATCGAGGACGACAACACCACGTCGTAGATGAAAATTCCACCACACTTGAAAAATCAAGTCTCGTTACTCTACTAACCCAAACCTAAACATTATAGCCCTATTTCCTTTCCTCCACCGGAAATAGATTACCGAATCCCTAAATCTTGCACTGTGTAAACATCCTTCAAAGTCATTCACTGCTTCAATAGCATCCCACCATTACACCACACTGTGTGATAGCAACGCACGAATCTTAATAACAGTCAATGCCAAATCTTCAAAACATTAGGTAATATTGATACCAAGCTAAAATGATAGAACGATCTTCTACAAGGCGATGGCAATAGCCCAAACGACTACGTATGGAGAAACATCTCCCACCACATCTGTGGTACCATTACATTTTCTTCAAATTCTTGATTTATAGAAAGCGCTTCGCGTCGCGTAAGATTGAGTAGGAAGAAACATAGGCATAAGGCTCAAAGAAATCAAACCGCACGAGAAGGAATCAAGAAGGGAATTACTCCTAACAGCCTTGTAGCCTCTCGAAGATAAGTACAGACGTCTCCGTACCGATCCGCAAGACTCTACTATGCTTGTTCATTACTCGTGAGACCTAAGGGAACCTAGTGCTCTGATACCATGTTGTCACGACCCAAATCCGATAAAGGTCATGATAGCGACGGACACCACTATCAAGCAAGCCAACACCAAGAAGTTACTTAAATCTTTATTTTAATACTCTTGAAATCATTCCTTTTCATTTCATTAAATAATAATTAACGAACTTCCAATGAGTAAACAATAATATCTTTAACAAATTTAAATAATGAATAAATCCCATAGTCATCCCAGAACCCGGTGTCACAAGTGCATGAGCAAATCTCTAGGAAAAAAATGAAATATAATAACCGTCCGGAATACAAATAGGACAATAGGGAAAATACAACTCAATACTCTAAAGGAGACTCTGCTGGCTGCGGGTCATCTCGAGAGGTGAAGCCCATCTAAGTCTCCATATCGACCATGCCGATGCGCCAAGCTAGGCCACTAGACATACGTGTTCCTGTGCAACAAAATGCATTGCAAGTGTAGTATGAGTACAAAAATAACGTGTACCCAGTAAGTATCCCGCCTAACCTCGAAGAGGTAGTGACGAGAGGTCGACTTAGACAGTTCCTAGAGGCAAAATTAATATAATTAAATGTGGCGCTAAGAATGGATGTCATAATTAAATAACAAATAACAACAGGAAGGGACAACTTCTTTAAAAATTATATTCCAGTTTCTGTCATTTCAGTTAGCAACTTATATCTCAAGGAAATTGAACAGTTCAAGTCACAGAAAAAAGTACCCAACAAATATCATGCGCAAGAAATGCCGAGGTCGTACGACCCGATCCAACAAAATAATAAAATTTGCATTGCCGAAGGGTCGAACGACGCGAAACATAGATGCATCTATTACCCCGATCGCAAATCATACGTGCAACGTGGTCAAATATAAATAATAGAGTTACCCCGTTCGTGAATCATACATGCGACGCAGGTACTCATAGATACACAAATTCAAACAGTCAACCCAAACTTCATCAGGAAAATAATTACCCAAGGAAATGACAATTTCTCTTTTAATGGTCAAGAAGATGGTGTTTAATAATTTTAGAAATTTATTTTCCAAGTTCGATATGATTTAAGCATTTTAAATTTATCAGTAAAATTACAAGTACGACAAGTAAAGCATGCTTTTGGGTCCTAGACAACCCGGACATAAGCATAGTAGTAGCTACGCACGGACTCTCGTCACCTCGTGTGTACGTATCCTCCACAAATAGTAGCACATAATTAATTATTTCACCTATAGGGACAATTACCTTTACAAGGTTAGAAAGGAGAGTTACCTCGCTCCGAAGTCAGACCTGCGCAACAAAGATTTCCTTCTTCGCGAACGCGAGAGTCTCCTCGCGAACGCGAAGAAGAAAGTCCCAGAAGTCAATTACTTCTTTGCGAACACGAAGAACAACACTAGATATCAGTAAATCAGCATTCAAAGTAGTCCAAAATGATCTGTAACACACCCGAAACACATCCGAGGCCCCCTGTACCCCGTCCAATCACACCAACCTGTCCCCAAACTTCCTCATTCCATGTCGAAACCTATCAAATCACGTTCGATTGACCCAAAGTTTGTACACAAGTCACATTCAACATTATGGACCTGCTCCAACTTTCGAAATCGGATTTCGACCCCGATATTAAAAATTCCACTTCCGGTCAAACTTCTCAAAACCTTCAAATTTCTAACTTTTGCCAAACGAGTCCAAAATGACCTACGGTCCTCAGAATCCACTTCTGGACGCGCTCCCAAAACCAAAATCACCATACAAAATTTTTCTTAACTCAGAATCCCGAACGGACATCGATAACATTAAAACGCACTTCAACCCAAATTTATGGATTTCTTCACAAATGCCAACTTCCACAATAGGCGCCGAAATGCTCCCGAGTCATCCAAAACCTGATCAAAACATACGCCCAAGTACGAAATCCGCATACAACCTGCTGGAACCTTCAAATCCCTATTCCGAGGTCGTTTACTCGAAAATCTAACCTTAGTAAATTCTTCCAACTTAATGCTTCCGAAATGAGAATTCTCTTTTCAAATCAATTCTAAACTTCCGAAATTCCAGTTACGACCACACGTACAAGTCATAATACCTGAAGTGAAGTTGTTGATGACCTCAAACTGCCAAAGAACGTGCTAGAGCTCAAAACGACTTGTCAGGTCATTACAGGTAGGGTGTTTATTGCGTCGCGGTAGTGAATGACTCGAAATGAGGATTACTGGGTTCATGGTTTAGAGGTTCGTCATTTAATCCCAACGTAGAAAAGGAAATTGGACTATGTATGTTCCGACCTTTGTTGACGGAGTAGCGAGACTTGATATTTTCGAGCTTGTGGAATTCTCTTTGTGGTGTGGTGTTGCCGTCCTTTTTGGAATGCATTAGGGCTCATCAGTGTTATGTTCTTCTTTTATTTGTATTTTGGGGCAGAGTGTTATGAAATGATTCCTAAGAAGCAATTGTCAAATGACATTGTGTAGTGGGTTCAAAGTCAAATTGGCATTTCTAATGTTGATGGCTCGAGAAAGTTGATCTTCGAGAAGTCTTGGGATTGGTAGTAATTTATTAGTTCGGGTGCTACAGACATGGATTATGATTGAGGCAGTATTTGGGCTGCAAAGGATGAGGAAGAACATAGTAGGAGGTGTCTGGCAGAGATTGAATTGTTAGAGGTCGAGTAGTTTGTTTCGAAAGATGGTTAACTCAGAGCAGGAATGTTAGCGTATCATATGGATTTCGTGGAAGAATTTCCACATGCTTCTATAAAGCTTGGTGCGGTTGTGGTCATGGTGAATAAGGGACTAAGTCTATATATTTCATTTGAGATGATTGCTTTGTGCTTCAGAAGTTTGAATATGATGGAAAGAGTTTTCTTGTGATGTAATATGATTTCTAGCTTTAGATGATGTAACGACCCCGCAGTCATTCTGTAGAATTTGCAATATTATTTCTATTTTTGCCTCGTCATGCATTGGTTATACTATTTAGGATGTGTTGGAGTTGGTTGGTTCGTGTTTGGAATGGTTATCGTGAGAATTGAGACACTTAGTCTCTTAAAGTAGCCTTATAGTTAGAAAAGTCAACTGGGAGTTGACTTATTAGTAAATGACTTCGGAATGCGGATTTTATGGCTCGGATAGCTTCGTTAGGTGATTTGGGACTTAGGGGTTTGTTCGGAATATAGTTTGGAGGTCCAGTGAAGATTTAGGGTTGAATTGGCGAAAGTTAGTTTTTTGGCGATTTCCGGTCGGTAGTGGAAAATAGGCTATCGGGGTCAGAATAGAATTCTAAAAGTTGGGAAAGGTTCGTAGTGTCATTTTGGATGTGTGTGCAAAATTTCAGGTCAACCGGATGTGTTTTGGATGGCTTCGGTGTCTTTGGTGAACTTTAGAAGTTTAAAAGTTCATATACTTGAATTCGGAGTGAATTTAGTGTTTTGATGTTATTTTGGGTGTTCCGAGGATGCGACTAAGTCCCGATGATCATTTATGACTTGCTGGTATTCTTGGTTGGGGTCCCGAGGGGCTCGGAATTTATTTTGGATGGCTAACGGAGGTTGGAACTTGCAAAATTGCAGCATAACAGCTGCTGGTGTGATTTTTCTAGTGTGACCGCACCTGCGGATGGGGAGTCGTAGGTGCGGGCCCGCAGAAGCCGACAAGGCTCCGCAGGTGCGGATTTTGGACAGCTCAAGCGAAAGTTACAAAAGCGGACTTGGACCGCACCTTCATAGTCGCAGGTTCGGAAGTGGAGCCGCAGGTGCGAGTTTGGTCCGCTTAATGAAAAGTCGCAGGCTCGGTATATTTGACCGCATGAGCGGTCCGCGGGTGCGAGATGGTGGATATGATGACCCAAAGGGTCATCTTGTTAATTAAGACTCCATTCAAGGCTCCTAGACCTTAAAAAGACTAATTTTAATTTTCTCAATTTGCGTGCGCAGTCCGGGCGTACCGGAAATCTTTTATGCGAAAATACGAGAAAATAGAAATTTCTAGAGTTAAGATTTGGTTTTAGTTGACTTTGGTCAACATTTTGAGTAAACGGACCCAGATATGTGTTCCGACGATCTTGGGAGGTCCGTAGTAAAATATGGGACTTAGGTGTATGCCAAGAATTAAATTCCGAGGTCCCTAGCCTTACAAAATAATTTTTGAAGAAAATTGTTCTGCTGGTTAATTCAAGAAATAAAGAAATAAAGTAATATGTGAAATTTACGATATCGAGCCCGTATTTTTGGTTCCGTAGCCCGGGACAAGTTTCCAATGATATTTAAATCCTATATGTGAAATTTGATGAGAATCGAAATTTATTTGATGTGATTTGGACGTCTGATTGAGATGTTAGAAAATTTAAGTGTTCTTGAGAAAATCATGAGTTTTGAGGTTAAATTCGTACGTTTTAAGGTTATTGTGATGATTTGATCACACGAGCAAGTCTGTATGATGTCTTTAGACTTGCGTGCATGCTTGCTTTGGTGCCCCGAGGGCTTGGGTGAGTTTCGGATAGGTTTAGGCTATGTTGCGCTTGTTTTTTATGCTTCATCGTTGTCTCTTCAAGAATAAAATGGCACCACACCAAGAAAATGAACTCCAAATGTAGTTTTTATTGAACCATTAGATTTGTATCATAATTTCGAAGCCATAGGATAAACAATCATCGAATTTGGACATTGTATGAAGAAGTTATGCCCATTTTAGTGATGGAAAAATATTGTTGGTGCCGGATGTCGCAAATGAGAACTCCGGGTCGCAAATGGGACATCCGCAGCCTATTAAATGAGCTTTTTGACGGAATTTTCACCCATTCTTCAGTTCTCTCAAACCCTAAACTTCCATATGCGATTTTTCAAAGACCCAAACTTCTCCAAATCATTGGTAAGTGATCTTTAACTAATTCCTTTCATTCCTTAACAACTTTTAACAAGATTTCGACCAAAAATCTAGATATTTCGTGGTAAAAATTGGGATTTTGGGTAGAACTTAGGAATTTCAAAATTGGGGAATTGGACCTCGAATTGAGGTCGGATTCATAAACCAATTGCATATCCGAGCTCGGGGGAGAATGGGTAAACGGGTTTTGGTCCGAACCTCGAGTTTAGACCAAGTGGGTCCGGGGTCGATTTTTGAAATTGTGATTAGATTCGAGCGGATTAGAAGCAAATTCTAAAGGAAAGGCAGTGGAAGAACAGTAAATTACTTGTGAGACGAGGTAAATGTTTGGTCTAACTTTGACTTGAGGGAATAGGAGTCCCCACTTGTTTGCTACGTGAAATTCATGGGTGTGGTGTATAGGTGAGGTGACGAGTATCTATGCACCACCCAATTTGCATGTTAAGCATGATCCCTTTTCCGTTCCCAACTTAATTGATTCTTGTCCTAATTGTTCTATGTGGATTTGTTACCTTGTTGTTAAACATTGTTATGGTTATTTTGTAAAGAGTATTGGTTTTTTATTTGGTTCCCTTTTGGTACAAATGATTGAGCAGTTTGGTGTTGTTTTTACGAAGCATATACATATATATAGATGTTCTAGTTGCTTTCTGTAACGACCCGGTCGTTCATTTTGAGAGTTAGCACCCCGATCCCCTAATAACTGCTTCTCCCATCTCTATTTATGTTATTGAAACTTGTCGGAGTATTGAGTGGTAAAATTCAGAGTGATTTTGGACACATAGTCCTTAAATGTGGATTTTAGCCTTTGAAATCAGGTCGTAGCTAGAGCTGTGTGAAGACGGATCCGGAATGGAATTTTGTCGACTCCGTTAGCTCCGTGGGGTGATTTCGGGGTTAGGAGCGTATTTGGAATGTGTTTTCGAGGTCGGTTGTAGATTTAGGCTTGAATTGGCAAAAGTTAGAATTTCGGCGATTTCGGCCGATAGGTGAAATTTTCATATCGGACTCGGAATGGAATTTCAAAAGCGACAGCAGGTCTGTAATGTCATTTATGACCTGTGTGCAAAATTTTAGGTCATTCAGATGAGTTTTGACGTGTTTCGGCATCGGATGTGAATTTTGGAAAATTCATAAGTTCTTAGGCTTGAATCCATGCATAATTGATGATTTTGATGTTATGATATGTGTTTTGAAGGCTCGACTAAGTTTGAATGAAGTATTAGGACTGTTTGGTAAGTTTGGTTGAGGTCCCAGGGGTCTCGGGGGTGTTTCGGAGGCTCAACAGGTGATTTTGGAACTTGGAACACAGCTGAACCATTGCTGGTTCTGGTGTTCCGCACCTGCAGATGGGGAATCGCAGTGCGGAGTTGGGGCTCGCAGATGCGGAATTTAGGTAGGGGCTGCCAGTGGTCGCAGGTGTGGTCTGTGTTCTGTAGGTGCGGGACCGCAGATGCGGCCAAGTGACTGTAGGTGCGGTCCAAGAGTCGCAGGAGCGGTATCCCTGGGCTGTTTATACAAAATTTTGAGGGTTTGAAATTCATAACTCCAAAAATGATTTAGAGCTCGGGTTTTGGCGATTTCCAGTGGGTTTCGAAGAGGAGATTCATAGGTAACGTTTCCTAACCTTAATTCACTTGTATACCATAAATCTCTATCAATTTCCTCAATATAATCAATCAATTTGGATGAAAACGATGAAATTGGGATGAAACTTCCCCAAGTAGATATCTGAGGATTTAGGGAGATTTAGAAGTCGGATTTTGATGATTCTTGTTCGAGTGAGTTCGTGAGTGAATGGGTGTTCGGAAGTTGTAATTTTTATCTGTTTCCGAGACGTGTGCCCATGGGACTTTTTGGGCTAATTTCCTAATTTCGCGTATTAGCTTCGAACTTATTAGTTATTTCGTGTCCTTGAAATGATATTTACACTATGCAATCAAATTGACTAGATTTGGGCCACCCGGAGTTGGATACTCGTGGAAAGAGCATGATATTGAGTTGATTAGCGAAGTCAAGGTAAGTGGCTTACTAACTCTGTGTTGGGGACTTCCCCTTAGGAATTTTCATACTGATTATTGTTACGTGGACGCCAAGTATGTGAGGTGACGAGTGCGTAATAAAATCATTCATTTTCATTCCTATATTACTGTTTCCTGTCTTAACTGAGTAGTTAGCCTAACAATAAGCATGCCTACCTGTCCTTACTTGATTTCCTCTTACTTGCTACTAGTTTCACCATGTTTAGGCAGTTTTACTTTATTCTTGCCTGTTGTTTTTTCGGAATTGTTTAATTAAGCCGTATCCGACATACTTCTGCATTGCATATTTAAATTGGGACTGCGGACCGAGATCTAGGAGCTTTCCCCCTGTACTGCATAGCATATTTAAATTGGGACTACAGACCGAGATCTGGGAGCTTTCCCCCTGTACTGCATAGCACATTTAAATTGGGACTACGGACTGAGATCTGGGAGCTTTCCCCTTGTACTGCATTACATATTTACTGTTGAGATATGTTGTGCTGAGCCGAGGGCTCTCTTCTGGTTATTAATTCTTCCAGTCTCCCTTAATCATGTTTACCATTTCTTATCTATATTTCACTGTTTAAATTTATAACTGACTTGTTTTAAAACTCAGTATAGCCTCAACCTGACGTCATCACTACTTGACTGGGGTTAGACTTGGAACTTACTGGGTACCGAATGTGGAGTACTCACGCCCTTTCCTGTGCATGTTTTCCCATGTGCAGATCCAGGTACCAACACACAACACTGTGGCTAAGAGTACCGTAGTAGCTGTTCAGGAGACCACGAGGTAATTCTGCCGCGTCCACAAAATCTCATGAGTCCCCTTCCACTCTAGTATAGATATAGGAGATATATAGATACATTTTCCTTATTCCTTTGTATAGAGCTATAGCAGTTCAGAGTTTGTGACTTTGTGACGTTCCGGGTTTTGGGAAAGTAAAATATGTAAATGCCGAGCGGCAAAAGAATTTATAGTATTGCTTCTTCTTTACTGTTTCTATTATTGTTTTGTCTTATTTTCAGCAAAATTTAGGCTTACCTAGTCGTAGAGACTAGGTGCCGTCACGAGACCGGTCGGAGGGTAATTCGGGTCGTGACAAGTTGGTATCAGAGCGTCTAGGTTCATAGGAGTCACAAGTCACAAGCCGGTTGTTGACCCATGTCACTGCATAGTTTTGAAGATTCACAAATGGCTGACCAGTTGAACCAGGTCCATCAGAGCACACATCTTGATCTGAATAGCTGGCACATAAACTGTATATGCATAGGAGATATTTGTGAATGTGAAATATCAATGAACCAAGAGATTGTCTCCTAATGCGAAAAGGTTGCAAACTGATGAGAAGATTGAAGTCAACTTCAGCAAGGAAAGTAACAAAAGAAAGGAAGTTGAGTTTGATACGAATTTGTTCACCCAGGTAGAGTTGGATTAGAATTGGATGACAAGCTCAACAACTGACTCTATAAATACTCGATGTATTTCTGCTGGAATTAATAACGCCCAAGTGCAGAAGTGAATCAAGAGCTGAAAACAAAATTCCCAAATATTTTGCAAGCAGAATTATTGTGCGATTCAAAGGCTACAGTTCAACTAGAAGAACCAGTTCCATCTGATTAATTATTGAGTCTAGCTGATTGTAGTAGGAGTTTTAATATTTTATTTTTTCATCTTTCATAGAAGCAATTGTAATAGGTACGCATTGTTCAAGTTAGAGTTAACTTGAAGCTAGTAGAAATTAGATAGGGGCTAGTTACTACAAATGGATTAGAGTTAATCCTAGGATTACAAAAGAGTTTATTTTGTAAGTCCATTTAGCTCAGAGTTTTAGTGAAGAGTTAGAGCAAATCCTACTGAGGAATAGGTCGTGGTTTTTTCACCTTTTGAGCCAGGTGTTTTCCACATAAAAAACTCTGTGTTTTTACTTTATTGCTTTTAATATTCCGGAACAGTAAAAGTAAGTACATAAAAAAGAACCAGGTTCTTCCAGTTAGACAACACTCAAAAATTGTGTACCTCACAATTAACTTATATAATTGTGTGGTATTGACGTCTAAAACATCAATTGGTATCAGAGCAGGTTATCCTTGAAAGGCTAACACCTTGGAGAAGATCAAGATGAGTGCACCACCTAGGAATTGGTAAGGTCAATCAACTGCAAGGCCATGTCAATGGCCAGTATTACTCTTGGTGGAAAAACAGGATGAAGGACCACTTGATTGGAGAAAACTATGAACTCTGGGACATAGTCACTGATGGTCCTCTAGCTACCATGATGAAGACTGCTGAAGGTATAGATATACCAAAGACTAGAGCTGATTGCACTGCTGAGGATCTGAAGAAATGGGAGAAGAATGCAAAGGCCAAAAAATGGCTAGTGTGTGGACTAGTTCCAGACGAGTACAGCATAATCCAAAGCTGCACCACTGCCAAAGAGATCTGGGATACCTTGCAAGATAGCCCATGAAGGAACACCTCAAGTAAAAAGTAAAGAGGTACTCTACTATACTCTCAGTATGAAAACTTCACTATGAAAGAAGGAGAGACTATCCAAGAGATGTACACAAGGTTCACAACCTTGACTAATGAACTGAAGTCTCTTGGAAGAGTCATTCTTGAAGAGGACATGGTTGAGAACATCCTAACAAGGTTTTTGCCTATTTCCTGGGAAAGCAAAATCACTGCTATCCAGGAATCCAAAAATATGGCAACCCTGAGATTCGATGAGCTGATTGGAAACCTCACTGCCTGTGAACTGAGAAGGCAGACACTGAAGATGGATGGTACAAAGAAGGAGAGGAGTCTAGCACTAAGAATCACTGAGGTAGCAGATCTGGAGGATGAACTTTCTCATGAGGTAGAAGGGCATCTCTAGAGGAGGAAACTACAACAAAGCAAAAGCCCCAGAAAGGACAACCAAGGAGGGATGCTATAAATGTGGTAAGACTGACCATCTCATCAAAAATTATGCTCAGTGGGAAGTAGAATGGAAAAATGAGAGATATGAAAGAAGGAACAGGAAGAAGGAACAGGTCCAACCCAAGAAAACCACAACAAAGGCTATGGTTGCTACTTGGGGGAAAGTTCAGATGAGGAATCAGAAGATGGGGAGACTAAAGATAAGGCGCTCATGGAAATTGGAGAATCTGATGAGGAATCACATGAAGAACCAGAGGTAAGTATCTCCCATCTTAAAAACAAAGTAAAGTTCCTATCTAAGGAAAAACTCTCTGAGTTGCTACTTGATTTCATAGATGATTCTGAGGAAACAACCAAAGAGAAGGATCAACTATCTAAAGAATGTGCAATGCTAAAAGCAAAGTGCATGAACCTGGAAATCAGAGTCAGTGAATCTGAAAAGAAAAACACTGACTTGTTGAACCAGGTTCATCCACTTGAAACTGAGATTCTAGAACTAAAATCTGAAAACTTAAAGCTAAAGCTAGGATCCAGTAAAAAGGTTGCTGATTATTCTCATATCATGTTAGAAGAAAACGTAGGAAAACTAAAAGAAGATGTATGCCAAGGATGAACAGATAAGAACTCTTAATGAAGAACTTGGAAAAGTCGGAATAAATCCTCTGATGCCCTGATATGGCTTCAAGAGTATCATAGTAGCAATATGAGAGGGATTGGCTTTGGAAGTCAATTGCCCAAGTGGGATCCCAAAAGCAAGTATCTCACTCTCCCTGAGAATAAAATCTGCACCCATTGTGGTAAGACTGGGCACTACAAATATGAGTGTACTGCAAAAGAGCAGGCCAGTCGAAGAAAGGAGAGGTTTGTAAAAAGGAAAAATTGGCTACCAAATTGGCCCAGGAAAAATTTGATTCATCCATTATCTCATAGAAAAGGACCCAAACTAGTTTGGGTTCTTAAGACTAACCCCTGATTCTCTTGTAGGTTCAAGTGAGAGGAGGCAGTCAAATTTGGTATTTGAATAGTGGCTTCTCAAAGCATATGACTGGGAACATGGAACAGTTCCTTTCACTTGAAAGTCTCAAAGGATAAAATGTCTCCTTTGGAAACGGAAAGAAAGGTGAAATCATTGGGGTTGGTAAGGTAGGTAAGAATGACACACGATCCATTGAACATGTGTATCTAATAGATGGCTTAAAATATAGATTGATTAGTGTATCACAAGTGTGTGACAGTGGTAACCTGGTTGCTTTTACTTCTACAAAATGTTTTGTGATTAACCTGCTTACTGAAAAAGAATGAATAGCATCTATGTCATAGACTTGTCCCCACTTTCTGAAAATGAACTCACTTGACTAAGTGTGTTGGACAGTGATCCCCTCCTGTGGCACAAACGACTTGGTCATGCGAGTCTAACTCAGCTTAACAAACTAGTCTCTAAGGACTTAGTGGTAGGACTTCCTAACATTAAGTTCAAGGAGGACAAAGTTTGTGAAGCATGTTCCAGGGGGAAGCAGGTAAGGTCCTATTTCAAAAGTAAGAAAATAGTCAGTACCACCAGAACGTTGGAACTAGTTCATATGGATATATGTGGTCCTATGAGAACTCTGATTAGAGGTGGTAAGAGATATGTGATGGTGCTAGTTGATGATTATTCAATGTTCACTTGGACCTTATTCCTAGCATCTAGGGATGAAGCATTTAATATGTTCACCTCATTTGTCAAGAAAACTCAAAATCAATTACGACATCAACTAGCATCAATAAGATCTGACCATGGTACTGAATTTGAGAATGCTAAGTTTGCTGAGTTCTATGATGAACATGGTGTTAATCATAACTTTTCTGCTCCTAGAACTCCAAAGCATAATGGGGTTGTTGAAAGGAAAAACAGAACTCTTGAAGACATGGGCTGAAGCAATAAACATTGCTTGTTACATAATCAATAGATGCATGACCAGACCTCTGGAAGAGAAAACTCCCTATGAATTACTTAAAGGGAGAAAGCCCAACATATCCCACTTTAGGGCTTTTGGATGCAAGTGTTTTGTACATAATAATGGCAAAGATTCCCTAGGAAAATTTGACCCCAGAAGTGATGAGGGAGTATTCTTGGGATATTCATCACATAGTAAAGCTTATAAAGTGTATAATAAAAGAACTATGTGTGTAGAAGAAAGTATACATGTTGTCTTTGATGAAACTAACATTCTTGCTGAGAGACAGAAACCTGAAGATGAGGAGCTTGGACTTGTAAGAAGCAGTGATCACAATGAAGCAAGCATGGAAAGTGGAACAGGTGATGGACCAGGTTCAAATACCCCAAGCATCATGACAGGGGGAATTCAACATATGCAAATTGGCCCTGATCCTGCTCCACAGCAACAAGACACCATGGAAACATCTAGGAATGAACAGCTGGTACTTAAACCACAAAGATATCAGAGTTCTCACCCTCTTGAGAACATCGTAACATATTTGGCATGCGGAATCAAAACAAGATTATCCTTGAAAAATATGTGTGTGTTTTATGCCTTTCTATCCATAATCGAACCAAAGAACATTGGGGAAGCCCTAAATGATGCTGATGGAGTAAATGCCATGCAAGAAGAGCTGAATCAGTTTGAAAGAAGTCAAGTATGGCACTTGGTACCCAGGCCATTAGATAGATCACTGATTGGCACCAAATTGGTCTTCAAAAACAAGCTCGATGAGGATGGAACTGTTACAAAGAATAAGGCAAGATTAGTTGTTCAAGGGTATAGTCAAGAAGAAGGAATTGACTATGATGAGACCTTTTCCCATGTGGCAAGACTGGAGGCAATCAGACTTCTTATAGCATTTGCTGCACACATGGAATTCACTCTTCATCAGATGGATGTTAAGAGTGCCTTTCTCAATGGCTATCTGAAGGAAGATGTATTTGTCAAGCAGCCTCCAGGTTTTGAAAGCAAGGAGTCACCTGACCACGTATACAAACTCGACAAGGCTCTATATGGTCTCAAACAAGCACCAAGATCATGGTACGAACGATTATCAAAATTCCTGCTAGAACATGGGTACAAACGAGGCAAAATTGACAGTACCTTGTTCTTAAGGGAAAAGGGTAAGGATCTCCTGGTTGTGCAAATATATGTGGATGATATTATATTTGGGGCGACTTCTGAAAAATTGAGCAAGGAATTTGCTATGCTAATGGGAAGTGAGTTTGAGATGAGTATGATGGGTGAGCTAAACTTTTTCTTAGGCTTGCAAATTAAGCAAAACCCAAATGGAACAATGATCCACCAACAAAAGTATGTGAAAGAATTGCTCAAGAAGTTTAAAATGGAAGACTCAAAAGAAATAGACACTCCCATAGCCACAACTACAAAATTGGATGTGGATGAACCTGGTTCATCTGTTGATCAGAAGCTATACAGAGGGATGATTGGGTCTCTATTATATCTCACTGCCAGCAGACCTGATATTGTGTTCAGCGTGGGACTGTGTGCTAGGTTTCAGGCAAATCCAAAGGAGTCCCACCTCACTGCAGTAAAGAGAATTTTGAGATATTTGAAAGGCACCACTGATTTGTGCCTTTGGTATCCTAAAGGTAGTAATTTCGACCTTGTAGGATATGCTGATGCTGATTATGCAGGATTCCTGGTTGACATGAAAAGTACTTCAGGTATGGCTTACTTTCTGGGTTCATGCCTTGTGTCTTGGGCTACCAAGAAACAAAATTCAGTAGCCATGTCTACTACTGAGGTTGAATATGTGGATGCAGCCTCCTGATGTGCTCAGTTGTTGTGGATCAAGCAACAACTCATGGACTTTGGTATATATGTGGGATACATTCCTATTTTTTGTGACAACACTAGTGCAATTAGTATGACGAAGAACCTAGTTCATCATAAGAGAACTAAGCACATAGATGTGAGGCACCATTTCCTGAGGGATAACTATGAAAAAGGAATGATCTGAATTGAATTTTGTGCTACTGATCAACAAATTGCAGATATCTTTACTAAAGCACTGAGTAGGGAGCATTCTGAGAGAAACAGGCTTGAATTAGGGATGATTAAAATCACCTGATTGAAAAAATAAAACATGAAAAAAATGAAAAAATTAGCTAGAAAAGTCTGAAACTGGTGTAAATAACAAGATTAACAATTGCTCAGTCTCATACTGTAAACAGTATACTCTTATGACATGTTTTGATATGACTCACTGATCACTAATGAAATTTTTTCTATCTTTGCAAATTGAGGCTTGATCAAGAGGATTCTGAAATGATGAACCTGGATCATCGTGTTGGTTCATCTGAAAGGCGAGGTATGCGTTCTACACTCTTCACACTTTGAAATACTAATAATTAAATCATGAGCAGAACTCTGCCCAAACTCAAAATCTTTTCAAAGCCTATCCATTTGACTTTGAACCAGTTCTGTTTCAACAAGAATCCTCACCAAATTAAAATACCTAGATTCTAGGGAAGCCTTAACCGTCAATTCAAAACTAAAAGTTCATTCAAGACATCCCCTCCCTTCCAAAACCATTCCCAAATTTTTGATGACTCAAGTAACATCTGTCCCAAACCATTCTTCTGAGATCACCTCTGATGTTGCTGAAAAACTTAGAAAACAGGTTCATACTGCTTGGGTCTGTGAAGGATGTGGAACTGCCGGAGACGAGAAGAAGAGGTGGTAAAAACAAAATTAAATAAGAAAAAGAGAGAGATGGAGTAAGGAGTGAAGAGAGGGGAATAGGGCAAGAATCTGTAAAAATGGCTATCTGTGGTGTTGAGCCAGAAAAGGAGGAAGAAAGTAGCAAGAACGTAGGGGGAAGTGAATCGGGAGAAACCGCTGAAGGGTTAGTAAATTTAGGAAAGGTACAGATGAACCTGGTTCATCTACTTAGGAAACCTTGGCGGATCTGCTAAAAATTTTAGGCGATAATTACAATCCAAAGAAGAAAAGAACTCCTAAAGCTCAAACGTCTGGAACAACAAGAGAAACTAAGAAAAGAAAAGATGCTCCTTCTGAGACTTCTAATATTTCTCTTCCAAGAGGAAGAACTACAAGGAGCAAGGCAAAGCAAAGTGAGGACGAGTTAGAGAGCTTTTAGAGGAGAGTAATAAGAAAAAAGTGGAAAAACGGAAAGAAAAGGTTGATAAGCCTATTGAGGCTGTTGAAGTGGATGAGATGGACCTGGTCCATCAAAATGAAAAAGTGGCTGAGGTAGAGGTTCAGACCCCTAAGCTCAAGAAATCCAAGACTTCCTCAAAGAAGTCTTCATCTGTTTCTAAGTCTGCTGAACCATCCATCTTGGCTAAATGAACTAGGTCTGCAGTTTTTCCAAGCCTTAATTTCCTAGCCTGCCTAGAACTTTCAGTGACCCAGATTCAGAATTTTTGTTTGTTGCTCATGTTTTAACTATTTTTGTTTTATTTTGTGGATTGTGGCAGAATCACACTCTATCAATGAAATCTGATGCTTTTTGCTCTGATTCAGTATCTCTATTTTTGATAGTTTTAGTTCTTAGTTGATTATTGATGATTAATCCATGATTGCATATGCAGTTGCCTCAATGGCCATGAGTAATTGTTAACAACTCTGGTAAGTTTATCATTATGCAACTTTTCGATGATGCCAAAAGGGGGAAGATATGTGGATTTTTCAAAATTTCAAAAAGTTGTGATATTTATAACCTAATGAACCTGATTTCTCTATGATTAATGCTTAAAACCATACAAAGTGCTTGAAGTGTATACAAGATTAAGCACAGAGTTTTTCATCATCAAAAAGGGGGAATTTGTTGATCCATGTCACTGCATAGTTTTGAAGATTGACAAATGACTGACCAGTTGAACCAGGTCCATCAGAGCCTACATCTTGAACTGAATAGCTGGCACATGAACTGTATATGCATAGGAGATATTTGTGAATGTGAAATATCAATGAACCAAGATATTGTCTCCTAATGCGAAAAGGTTGCAAACCAATGAGAAGATCGAAGTCAAATTCAGCAAGGAAAGTAACAAAAGAAAGGAAATTGAGTTTGATACGAATTTGTTCACCCTGGTAGAGTTGGACTAGAATTGGACGACAAGCTCAACAGCTGACTCTATAAATACTCAATGTATTTCTGCTGGAATTAATAATGCACAAGTGCAGAAGTGAATCAAGAGCTGAAAGCAAAATTCCTAGATATTTTGCAAGCAGAATTAATGTGCGATTCAAAGGCTACAGTTCAACTAGAAGAACCAGTTCCATCTGATTAATTATTGAGTCTACTTGATTGTAGTAGAATTTTTAATATTGTATCTTTTCAGCTTTCATAGAAGCAATTGTAATAGGTATGTTTTGTTCAAGTTATTAACTTGAAGCTAGTAGAAATTAGCTAGGGGCTAGTTACTAAAAAGGGATTAGAGTTAGTCCTAGGATTACAAAAGAGTTTATTTTGTAAGTCCGTTTGGCTCAGAGTTTTTAGTGAAGTGTTTGAGCAAATCCTACTGAGGAGTAGGTCGTGGTTTTTTCACCTTTTGAGCCAGGTGTTTTCCACGTAAAAATCTCTGTGTTTTTACTTTACTGCTTTTAATATTCCGCAACAGTAGAAGTAAGTACATCAAGAAGAACCAGGTTCTTCCAGTTAGACAGCACTCAAAAATTGGGTATCTCACAATTAACTTATATAATTGTGTGGTATTGACGTCTAAAACATCACCGGTTTATTAGAGTCTCGCAGATCGGTGCGGAGATGTCCGTATCTATCTTTGAGAGGCTATGTAACTGTTAAGAACAATCAAATTCTTTGGAATTCCTTATCGTGCTAGTTACTATCATCAAATTCTTAAACTTTATTCTATTATTTCTTACAAATGGTTCGTACTCGTACCGGATGTACTTATGACCAGGCACCCGAGACTCCAGTCAGAGCCACCAGAGGCAGGGGCCGGGGCAGAGGACGAGCACGCGGTGCAGCCCGAGCACCGGCTAGAGCAGAGGTAGAGGAGCCCCCAGCAACCACAGTTGGAGGGGCACAAGAGGTCCCTACTATTACTCTAGCTCTCTAGGAGACATTGGCTAAGTTCTTGAGTGCCTTCAGTACTCTGTCTCAGGCAGGACTACTTCTTATAGCTCCAGCTACACCCAGGCCTGGGGAGGGACACAGACTCCTGCAGCCCGGACTCTTGAGTAGAGGGTTCATATTGGGCAGGTTCCAGAGTAAATTCCTATGCCCCCAGCAGCTCCAGCTCAGCATGAGGCTAGGGTAGCTGTACTTGAGGCATAGCAGCTCCGACTTGAGAGGTACAAGAAGTACCACCCACCTGAGTTCATCATATTAGCTTTAGATGATGCTCTGTGTTTCTTGGGGAGTGCCATCGCATTCTCCGCACTATGGGTATCGTGGAGACGAGTGGGGTTTCTTTCACTTCTTTCCAACTAAGGGGAGCAGCTTATCAATGGTGGCGTGCTTTTGAGATGAGTAGTTCGGACGAGGAAGCCTCACTTACTTGGGCTGAATTCTCCGAGATGTTTTTACTTGAGTTTTTCCCTTAGAGCCTCAGGGATGCTTGGCGTGCAGAGTTTGAGCAGCTACGCCAGGGTACCATGACTGTGTCAGAGTATGCAGTCTGTTACATTGATTTGGCTCGTCATGCACCAGCTTTGGTTGTCACTGTCAGAGAGAGGGTTCGACGCTTTATTGAGGGACTCCACCCCAGTATTCGGACCAGCATGGACAGAGAGCTGGAGACAGATATCACTTACCAGCAGGCCGTGAGTATTGCCCGGGGGATTGAGTGTCAGTTAGCCCGGGACAAGGAGGAGAGAGAGGCCAAGAGGTCTCGAGAGACTGGTCATTTTTTGGGAGTTCGTGCACCAACTGCATATGGTAGGGGTTTTGTGAGTTGCCCCATTCATTCAGCCCTTCTAGCAGCCAGTGGTATTCCATCTCCTCCTAGACCTCAGGAGCCTTATTATGCACCACCAATATCTCATGTGCCTCCTGCTCGAGGTGCTATCACTGGCCAGTCCAGCAGGCTAGTTCAGAGTCAGCAGTAGCCGCCACGTCCTTCGAAGGGTTGTTTTGGATGTGGTGACCCTCGTCATGTGATCAGAGATTGCCCCTGATCTAGGAGGGGTGCACCACCTCAGACTTATCAGGTTCCACATCTTCCACCGGGTCCTCCAGCTACTCTTCCAGCCCCAGCTGCTACCCCACCTTCTCAGATAGCTCGAGGTGGAGGTCGGGGAGGTCGAGGTCGCCCTATAGGGGGAGGTTAGGCCAGATATTATGCTCTCCCAGCCCGCTCAGAGGTCGTTGCTTCAGATTTGGTCATCACAGGTATTGTCCCTGTTTGTCATAAGGATCCATCAGTGTTATTTGATCCAGGTTCTACGTACTCGTATGTATCTTCTTACTTTGCTTCACATTTGGGGATATCTCGGGATTCTTTGAGGTCCCCCGTATATGTTTCTACTCCTGTGGGAGATTCTCTTATTGTGGACCGCGTATATCGGTTGTGCTTGATTGTTATTAGTGGTTTTGAGACCAGGGCTGACTTACTATTACTCAGCATGGTATATTTCGATGTTATTTTGGGTATGGACTGGCTTTCTCCCTACTTTGCTATTATTGATTATCACGCAACAGTTTGCTAAATATGTCTGAGTCGTTTCCATCATCCTCTTCCCTAGCAAAAATGAATATGTCTCCTACTCTATATAAAACCTTGTCCAAAAAATATGATTATCTCTATGAAGTTGATATCCTACCCGATGAACAAAAAGTATCTTCCACTGAACTGCCCCTAATAAACCCTTACTCAGCTTTTGCCAAAAAATCATTTGCACCATGGACCCAAATCCGTTCCTTAGTCCAACACAAACCAAAAGGAGTCAAAGAATATGTTGCTGCCTCAAAACTTGACCAGCATCCTATTCTTGCTACTCGAGAGGAACAGTTTATTACCCTCCAAATCCCAGATGATTTTCCCAGACAATGGAGAGATCATGGTTTCACCCATATCCATTTTGGTGCTATCCGAATTGCTCTCACTTATCATGGAAGAAAAGGTCAACCTGTTGTTGCCCGACTTTCTCTTCTAGATACAAGATACTTGGAGTACCAACATGCAAATTTGGGTACTGCAGAAGTTACCTTAAATGCAGGAACTGTCTTCATAACTATTTTCCCAAATTTCAACATGTCCCTTTTTGATCCATACTTAACCGACCGTGACACTGGTTATGCCAGGATTACCGAGGTTAGAGTGGAGAGGTTCCTTAGAGTATACTCCCCGCAGAGTCATTTCTTTTCTTAAGGCTCAGCGGATGGCCGAGAAGGAGTGTGATGCGTATTTGACTTATGTGAGAGATGTAAGTGTTGAGACCCGTACAGTTGAGCCAGTTCCAGTTGTCAGGGACTATCTTGATGTATTTCTAGCTGATCTTCCGGGTATGTCGCCCGATAGAGACATTGATTTCGGCATTGACTTGTTGTCGGGCACTCAGCCCATTTCCATTCCTCCCTACCGCATGGCTCCTCCTAAGTTGAAGGAGTTGAAAGAGCAGTTGCAAAAGTTGCTTGACAAAGGTTTCATCAGGCCCAGTGTATCACCTTGGGGTGCTCCGGTTTTATTTGTGAAGAAAAAGGATGGCTCGATGCGTATGTGTATTGACTACCGGTAGCTGAATAAGGTGACAGTGAAGAACATGTACCCATTGCCTCGCATTGATGATCTGTTTGACCAGTTACAGGGTGCTAGGGTGTTATCAAAGATTGATTTGCATTCGGTTTATCACCAGTTAAAGATTCGGGAGCCGGATATCCCAAATACTGCCTTCAAGACCAGATATGGCCACTATGAGTTCCTTGTTATGTCATTTGGGCTGACCAATGCCCCAGCATCCTTCATGCACATGATGCACATCGTATTTTGGCCTTATCTTGATACTTTCGTTATCGTGTTCATTAATGACATTCTGGTAGATTCTCGGTCCCAGGAAGACCATGAGCAGCACTTGAGGACCGTGCTTCAGACATTGAGGGAGAAGAAGTTGTATGCCAAGTTTTCTAAGTGTGAATTTTGGCTTGATTCTGTGGCATTCCTAGGCCATGTGGTGTCTTCGGATGGGAACAAGTTAGATCCGAAGAAGATGGAGGCGGTGCAGAGTTGGCCCAGACCGTCCTCAGCTACTGAGATCCGCAGTTTCCTCAGTTTGACTGGGTATTATCACCGTTTTGTGGAGGGATTTTCATCCATTTCAGCGCTCATGACCAGACTGACCCAGAAGGGTGCACCTTTTATATGGACTGAGGAGTGTGAAGAGAGATTTCAGAAGCTCAAGACAGCCCTGACTACAGCTCCTGTGTTGGTATTGCCTACAGGTTCAGGGTCCTATACAGTCTATTGTGATGCTTCGAGGATTGGCCTGGGAGCGGTAGGGTGATTTCATACGCGTCCAGACAGTTGAAGTTTCATGAGAAAGATTACCCAGTTCATGATCTCGAGTTGGCAGTGATTGTTCACGCCCTGAAGATATGGTGTCATTATGTATATGGTGTTCCTTGTGAGATATTCACGGATCACCAGAGTTTGCAGCACATATTCAGGCAGAATGATCTCAATTTGCGAGTAGGTGGTTGGAGTTGCTAAAGTACTATGACATCACTATACTATACCATCCAGGAAATGCCAATATAGTGGCCGACGCCTTGAGACGCTGGCGGAGAGTTTGGCATATCTTCATGCAGTTGAGAGGCCTCTAGCCTTAGATGCTCAATCCTTATCCAGTCAGTTCGTGATAGTGAATCATTCTAAGCCTTGTCGGGTGTTAGCTTGTGTAGTTGCTCGGTCTTCTCTTTATGACCGCATCATAGAGCGCCAGTATGATGATCCCCACCCTCTGGTTCTTCAGGACAAGTTCCGGCGGGGTGATGCCAGGGACGTGACTATAGGTGATGATGGCATGATGAGGATGCAGGGTCGTATCTGTGTGCCAAATGTGGATGGGCTTCGGAGTTGATTCTTGAGGAGGCCCATAGTTCGCGGTATTCCATCCATCCGGGTACCGCGAAGATGTACCAGGATCTGAGACAACACTATTGGTGGCGAAGGATGAAGAAGGATATAGTGGATTTTGTATCCAAATGTCTCAACTGTCAGCAAGTCAAATGTGAGCATCAGAGACCGGGAGGTTTACTTCAGCAGATTGAGCTTCGAGAGTGGAAGTAGGAGTGGATCACCATGGACGTTGTGGTTGTACTTCCTCGGACTTTGAGGAAGCATGCTGTTTATTTGGGTGATTGTGGATCAACTGACCAAATCAGCCCATTTCATTCCAGTGCTAACTACATATTCATCTTAGATGTTGGCTGAGATTTATATCAGAGATATTATTCGCCTCCACGCTATCCCAGTATCTATCATTTCAGACAGAGGTACATAGTTCACTTCACGGTTCTAGAGAGCCGTTCAGCAGGAGTTAGGCATTAGGGTAGAGTTGAGTACAACTTTTCACCCTCAGATAAACGGGCAGTCCGAGTGCACAATTCAGATTCTTGAGGATATGCTATGTGCCTGTGTGATAGATATTGGAGGGTCATGGGATCGATACTTGCCTCTTTCAGAGTTTGCTTATAATAACAGCTACCAGTCTAGCATTCAGATTGCGTCGTATGAGGCTTTGTATGGTAGGCGGTGCAGGTCTCCAGTGGGATGGTTTGAGCCGGGTGAGGCCCGATTGTTTGGTACAGACTTGGTTCAGGATTCCTTGGACAAGGTGAAGGTGATTCAAGAGAGACTTCGCACAGCTCAGTCCAGGCAGAAGGGGTGGATAGGCTTACCCGGTTCTACCCAATTGTCCCCTGGATCCTCCTCCACCCCAACCACCTGCACAATTCAGTAATAAGAGATGGGAATATAAGTGACGTACCGCCCAGGGGAAGGTACTCATTTAACTCACTGACGATGATGTCACCAACGTTGAGTGGAATGCCGTCAAGGATACAAGCTACCATTAGTGCTCTCAGT
Source organism: Nicotiana knightiana (assembly GCA_005239525.1). Lineage (NCBI taxonomy): Eukaryota > Viridiplantae > Streptophyta > Magnoliopsida > Solanales > Solanaceae > Nicotiana > Nicotiana knightiana. The sequence goes on from ML386219.1 coordinate 43,871, forward strand.
ATGGGCACATTCCAGATGTTGGACGCTGGAGAGACACGGCTGCATACAATAGCTAGCCATATCTTGGCTTCAGCGGTGAACTCTTGGGAAGTGATTGATTTCTTATCCAATGCCCAAGGAACATCCACACCCGGGCATAGCTTGGAATCCAACCAATTCCCTAGAAGCTTATCTTTCTCTCGAAACGGATCCATGTCGCGGTCAGGGAGGTGGTAGATGTTGTTCACAGCTTCTGCCCGAAATGTACCATCTTTCCTCGAATCCTCATATTCGGCTTTTTCATGTTTATGGCACAGAGATTCGCATAGAACTCCCTCACCCACCGCTCATTTGCTCTGCAAGGCGGAGGGGCGAAACAAATCCATCCCATAGCAACAAGCTTCCGGTAGATATCAGGCAGACGTTGCTCAACTTTGTCCATTTCTATTCCACTCTCCGAGAGCAGCTTCTTTGTGATTAGCTCATTGTAATATCGTTCCTGACACCCTCGTGATAAGAATCTGTGTTGGTCGTAGTTGTCCTAAAGTTCCATGGGACTTCCGGGCAAGGATTCAGTGGAGTTGGAACTCATTCTCAATCTATGAGCCTGCAAAACAAAACATTGGAATGATAACAGAGAATAACTATGAAATATGTTGCAAAATGAATCTTAGATATCAAAATAGTAATTGGACAATTGAAACCATACTTAGAAAAGTTTTTGAAAATTTCAAAATATGCCAATGCTCGCTCTCTGATGTCGCATTTACGACATTTTCTTCGCAAATGTTAAGTTCTCAATTCCCCTTCAGAAATCGCATTTGCGACCTTTTCTTCGTAAAAGCGAAGTACCCCTTGATCGCATTTACGAGTGGTCCTTCGCAATTGCAAAGTTCCCTGAAACAGTCAGAGTTCGCAAATGCGAACTCCCCCTTTGCAAATGCAAACCCGTCGTCCCCGACACTAGAACCGTTCCTAATCTGAAAATTTCTTCCATGAAATCACTTCTTAAAACACCCCAATACACCCCAAATGGTCTTTACACACAAAATCATGCAATAAACATCACATGTAACCACAAAAATGCAAAGAAATTCCGAAATCTAGACGCAAAATGCTACCCATGTTTCTAAACATCAATGACACTCAGATTTCTCTCAAATTCCTCACACATTGTTGGACTAGCACTCTCAATCAACCTCACCCAGAATATGCCAACACGAAATTTGAGTTTTCTAGTGTTTGTGCAAGAAAATACAAGAACACACTTCAAGCCCTAGGTTTTGGGAAAATAATTGAAAAAGAAGAAGAAGAGGAAGAAGAAAATGCTAGGATTTAGCAAGTTTACCTGATTGTTGCACCTAGAAGTGAGGAATTGAGAGTTGGAAGGTTGGGAAGATCTAAATCGTCTTGTTCCTTGAGTCCCAAACTAAATTTTTCAGTTTTCTGCAAATGAACTTTCAAAACCCCTTTTAAGTCCCAGGTGTCGCTATTGCGACACCCAGTTCGCAAATGCGAACCCCTCCTCAGAACTTCCCAGTTCGCAAATAATATTTATAATGAAATATTTTATAATAAATAATAACAATAATAATAATAATAATAATAATAGTAATAATAATAGTAATAATAATAATAGTAGTAATAATAGTAATAATAATAATAATAATAATAGTAATAATACTAATAATAATAATAATAATAATAATAATAATA
>ML386222.1:0-48728 GCA_005239525.1 Nicotiana knightiana
CCTCAGCCTCATTACATATATACCCATAACTGCCCTCATACTCACATACTCGGCTCTCGGCCTAACACATATATATTGCTGTGGCATGCAGCCCGATCCATAGCCATCCTCACATACTCGGCTCTCGGCCTGACTCGGTCACCCTCACAAGCCACTTGGGCAATTCATCTCAACTCACGGGTCTCAGCCCAAAATACTTTTCGGAGTTTTTAAGGTAGTGTGATAGAAGTGAAAATAACAACAAGTCGAAAACATGACTTAGTTCACAATTGCTCTATCAGGATAGTGTAAGAATAGTATAAAAGTACCTCTGAGGTTCTAAACAGGTCGGCACAAGGCCCCAAACATGGCTCACAACCCATAAACAAGTATAAATTTCTAAAATACAGGATATCATAAGGTTTCAAATTGAATACGCGACTTAATAGTCACTATGGGATGGACCAAGTCACAATCCTTATCGGTGCACGCCCCCATGCTCGTAACCTAGCATGTGCGTCACCTTATTTACCACAACAATATCAAATAGCGGGGTGTCATACCCTCAGGTTTAGAGTTACAATCGTTACTTACCTCAAAATAGCCCAGAAGCTACTCCGTGATGCTCTTGCTCGTCGAATTGGCTCCCAAAAGCTCCGAAACCAAAACCAGATTAACATCATCAATATAGGCTAACGAACAAAACCCGATCGAAAGATATAAATTTTAACAAAATTGTCGAAATTCGGCCAAATCCGAGCCCTGGGCCCACGTCTCAAAATTTGATAAAATTTAGATCACTAGAATCCTCATCCTCCCATGATTATATACATACCAAGAACACAAAAATCGGACCACAATTTCCCACTCAAATCACCAAAAGAATTTTCCAAACTTTTTTCCCATTTTTCCCAACTTTCCTACTTTAGTTTCTCAAATTGCATGGTGAAATTCAAGACACATTCATGAAATTGAACATAAAATGATTGAAGAAAACTTACCACAAGAACCCCACTGAAAAGCTCGTCCAAAATCTCCTTCACCCGAGCTCTCAAATGGAAAAATGAGTTATGGCCAAGAACCCCCGAAATTAGAACTTTAACTGTCTGCCCAGACTTTTACTCTATGCGATCGCGGAAGAAGGCACGGGATTGCAAAGAACAAAATGCTGCCCAACCAAACTAACCCTATGCGATCGCGAAGAACCACTTCTCACAACTATGCGACCGTGACCATCTCTATGCGATCGCATAGAGCAAATTCCATCACCACACTGCCACTCCAAAACCTTTTATGCGAACGCAAACATAACCACGCGAACGTAGTGACCAAGACTGCTCACACTACGCGGTCGCACAACTACATATGCAATCGCAATTCACAAAATTCACCTGGCCTCAACTTACTCTACGCGATCGCGGATGAACTCACGCGATCACAATGAACAATCACTACTGATAAAACACTAGAAAAACACGAGCAATCTCCCAAAGACCAAAAATGTCCGTTTGAGCATCCGAAATACACTCGAGACCCTCGGGACCTCAACCAAACCTACCAACATATCCCATAACATCATTCAAAGTTAGCGAGCCTTCGAAACACCCAAATCACATCAAATTCAAGCCCATGAACTTTGAAATTTCTAAATTTCGCCAAAGATGCCGAAACCATCCAAAACACATCCGATTGACCTGAACATTTGCACACATATCCAAAATGACATTATTGAACCTGCTCCAACCTTTGGAATTCCATTCCGACCCCGATAGCCTATTTTCCATTGTCGATCGGAAATTGCCAAAAACTAACTTTCGCCAATTCAAGCCTAATTCTACACCGAACATCAAAACTTCATTCCAAACACACTTCTAAGTCCCAAATCACCCAACGAAGCTATCCGAACCATAAAATCCGCATTCCAAGGTTGTTTACCAATAATTTAACTTCTGGTTGATTTTTCCACTATTGAACCAAGATAAGAGACTAAGTGTCTCATTTCTCTCCAAAAATTGCTCCGAACCCGAACCAACCAATCTCACACAATGAAATGAAGCTTAACCACATATTATGAATAAGAAAAGGGGAAAATGGGGCTAAACTTCTTCGAACGACCTGCCGGGTCGTTACATCCTCCCCCACTTAAATATACCTTCGTCCTCGAATGTGCCAAGAGTTTTTCTCCAACACCATCGAACTGCCATGTAGCCTACCATGGACATACTCATGGTGATCCCACGTCACCCTATCCCATATAGGTCCAATAGCACAACACAGTTGAAATTCCGAAATCCAACCTGACCCATAAACCTTAGAACCAAATTCCCGCTTCTGAAATGATTTACAAGATCAAAGTTTCACAACAATAAACTGAGTAAGCATGAACACGCTGAATCAAGCCATATCCGCACCCCAGATGAAATCACATAATACACCGCGTGGCTCAAACACCTATAGCGATAACTCCCAATCACAATAGCTTCTTAGAACAGCCCAATACTGGTACATAACCTCTTATCAAGAGATGCGTCGCTCTAGCACTTTCATATACTGCCGATGATGAAAGAAACACGTAGAAACTAACAAACATATGTTCGATCAGTCAGAAATGAAGCCCCCCCTTCCCAAATAGGAAATATAGCAAATATCAAGCCGACTCCTGATATTTATCCTTCCAGCTATGCTGTAGACAATTCTGGAAATATTCATTCTAGGTCCAATGACCTCTTCTCATCCAACACGACCACTCTGATGGCATGGCACATCGATAAAATTCGAAGCCATAACCTGTGCAACTCTTGCACTCAATAGTAACATCCCAATGTAATCAAATAATATGAAAGATCCACACGGGAGGATTATCCCGCCATTTAACAATTACCACCACAACATCACGCTAAAAGTCCAGGACACACCGTAAAATCAAAACACACGAATCTAAAACCAAAGGTCATACCCCCTACATAACTCCGCTACATTGGGCAATCTCATCCAAATGCTGGTCCACATGAAATATTTCAAGCTACCTTGCCCACAATCGATAACCATTCGCAATTCGACATCAAGTACTCAAAGTGCATTGTCGTAACCATGGGGACACCGAACGATACCATGCCATACGAATCAGAAAGTGCATAATCAATACGCCTCAATCTCGCAATACCCAAATACTTACCTTACTCAAACCCCGCTATAAATCCCAAATAAACTCGCACCGTAAGTGCATATAACGAACAATCACCAGGCCTCGCAACACCGAAGGGTAGCTCGTAGAAATTCGAAGTCAGCAATTCCTCAAAAATGGCACATTCCTCAAAAATAGAAATTCGAAGTCAGCAATTCCGACCCGGTGCAGAACAGACACTCATACGGGCCTACCAATAACCCTGAATCAACTCTGGTCACCCGCAAGAGATAGATAACTTACCGAAGAGTTCACAATGACTGAATCATGGTACATGCTAACATCCGACTAGCATTGCTCACATATTCACAGTTCACTACCACAAATTAACCTGTTTATGAGAACTCTCAGTCTCAAAGTCCATGAAGCGCACCACTTACTATATCTGATCTCAATTTCCACCGCTCGAATACATAGCACATCCCTAATACTCAATCATTCAATATAAGCCATTTACCCAATAAAGTACATTACGACATGTATCGAAGAATTTCCATTACTCTAGTCATTCCCAGACTCCACCTCTGCACGTCATAACTGATCCCCCAATATACCTCGAACTGAAACCAATACGGCACATAATCGTGCAATCAACGTATCATTAACAGACTCCCCAACTTGGCTCAAAGCCAACGATCAAGACAAACAATAACTCACAATGCCCATAACTACACAACCCGCCTAACCGCTCAAGTCATCTGCAAATCTCATTCGCCATTGTAATTGTCATGCCAACTTCCCCAAGCGATCTAAACCCAATTACAACATATATCATTTACTAGTAGAAGACAACTTACTAACAAACAACATAAGGATTACACACCCCAGGACAACCCGCAGGAGGTACCCCTGTCGGCTTAGCCTCAAACTGATATCTCTCTCTACACTTCCGAAGATCATAACTATCATGCAATCACTACACCCTTCTGCATCAAAACACAAACAACGCCTACCTCACGACATCGCAATATGCGGTATAAGAACCTGAAGCTGATGGCAGAACTAACACTTCGAAAATTTTGCATACAATATCTTCTCCCTCAAGTGTTGAAGCACAACTCTCAAATGCTGCTCATGATCCTCCCGAGATGGGGAATACACCAAGATATCGTCAATAAACATGATGAAGAAAGAATCCAGATAAGGCCGAATACACGGTGCATCAAGTGCATAAAGGATGTTGGGGCATTGGTCAGCCCGAATGACATAACCAGAAACTCATAATGACTATATCTAGTCCTGAAAGCAGTCTTCGGAAGGTCTGGCCCCCGAATATTCAACTGATGATAGCCGTAACACAAGTCAATCTTGAAAAATACCCTGCACTTCGTAACTGATCAAACAAGTCATTTATACGAGGCAAGGGATATCGATTCTTCACCGTAACCCTGTTGAATTGCCGATAATCAATGCACATACGCATAGAATCATCCTCCTTCTTTACAAACAACATCGGTGCACCCCAAGGTGACACACTAGGCCGAATGAACCCCTTATCTAGGAGTTCCTGAAGCTGCTCCTTTAATTCCTTTAGCTCCGATGGTGCGATATGATAAGGTGGAATAGGAATAGGTTGAGTGCCTAGCACCAGGTCAATACCAAAATCAATGTTCCTGTCAGGTGGCATGTCTGGCAAGTCTGCGGGAAACACGTCTGAAAATTCACGAAACACAGGCATTGAATCAATAGAGGAGTCTCACCACTGATATCCCTCACAAAAGCCGGATACGATAAGCACCCCTTCTCAACCATACGTTGATCCTTCAGGTAGGAAATCACCCTGCTAGGCACATAATCAGAAGAAACTCTCCACTCAACCCTCGGACAACCTGGCATAGCTAAGTTCACGGTCTTAGCATGAAAATCAATAATGGCATGATACAGAGACAACCAGTCCATGCCCAATATCACATCAAAAATGACCATGCTGAGTAACAGTAGGTCCACTCGGGTTTCCAGACCCCCAAATAGATATCACACACAACCGATACACACGGTCCACAACAACAGTATCGCCCCCGAGAGTCGACACATGAATAGATGTAACTGAAGGCTCACAGGGCATATCCAGAATGGGAAAAAAATGATGAAACATAGGAATATGCTACCCCTGGCTAGGCGTATACGCCACGATGTCATCAATGATTACAATAACAAAGGAGCACTGATACGGCTGGAATACACCCCAAATCGAGAGAAAATTCAAATACTCAATAGTTCCTGCCACATTCCTAGCCACTCATTTTATCACAAATCACAGTCTGAACACACCTAACCATCAAATCACACTCACCACATAGGCACCCAGCCACAAATTCCTGTCAATAAGGACATCAACGGACATATAAGTCCCCAAATACATGTGCCCACACACGAAATCTCAACACTCAAGCCACAAAATGAATCCGGCCTCAAGTCCTTCAGATTGGCCCATTACCAACATGCCACAATCACATCTCATCCATGGAACCTGATACCAAGCTCTCTTGAGCGCGTTCAAATACATGGAAGGAATTGAAAGTTACACTCTTGGCTGAATAAAATGGATTCACACGACAAGAATTCAATAATGTGGTATTTTCCTAAGGGTTCTGCAGCCTCTCGAAGATAAGTACAGACGTCTCTGTACCGATCCACAAGACTCTACTAAACCTACTCATCACTGTTCAGTCCTATGTAACCTAGCGCTCTGATACAAACTTGTCACGACCCCAAACCACAATTGGTCGTGATGGCGCCTATCATGATACTAGGCAATGTAACGACCCGGCAAGTCATTCAGAGAATTTTAGCCACGTTTTCCCCTTTTTTGCTTCATTATATGTTGTTCAGCTTCATTACGTTGTGTGAGATTGGTTGGCTCTGGTTCAGAGCGATCTTTGGAGAGAAATGAGACACGTATTCTCTTATATTGGTTTAATAGTGAAAAAGTCAACTGGAAGTTGACTTATTGGTAAAAAATCTCAGAATGCGTACTTTATGGTGCAGATAGCTTCGTTGAGTTATTTGGGACTTAGGAGTGTGTTTGGAATGAAGTTTTGATATCCGGTGTAGAATTAGGCCTGAATTGGCAAAAGTTAGTTTTTGGCAATTTCTGGTTGGCAGTGGAACATAGGCTATCCGGATCGGAATGGAATTCTGAAGGTTGGAGCAGATTCGTGATGTAATTTTGGATATGTGTGCAAATTTTCAGGTCAATCGGATGTGTTTTGGATGGTTTCAACATCTTTGGCGATATTTAGAAATTTCAAAGTTCATGGGTTTGAATTTGATGTGATTTTGGTGTTTCGAAGTCTCGACTAAGTTTGAATGATGTTATGGGATACGTAGGTAGGTTTTGTTGAGGTCCCGAGGGCCTAGGATGTATTTCGGATGCTCAAACAGAAAATTCTTGGTCTTTGGGAGATTGCTGTTTTTTTTTTTGGTGTTTTAGCAGCAGTGGTTGTTCATTGTGATTGCGTGAGTTCATCCGCGATCGCGTAGAGTAAGTTGAGCCAGGTGGATTTTGTGAATTGCGATCACGTATGAAGGAGTGCGATCGCGTAGTGTGAGCAGTCTTGGTCACTACATTCGCGTGGTTATGTTTGTGTTTGCATAGAAGGTTTTGGAGTGGCAGTGTGGTGATGGAATTTGCTCTATGCGATCGCATAGAGCTGGTCGCGATCACATAGTTGTGAGAAATGGTTCTTCGCGATCGCATATGTGTTCCTGTGATCGCATAGGGTTAGTTTGGTTGGGCAGCATTTTGTTCTTCGCGATCGTGTGCCTTCTTCCGCGATCGCACAGAGTAAAAGTCTGGGCAGACGGTTTAAGTTCTAATTTTGGGGGTTCTTGGCCATAACTCATTTTGCCATTTGAGAGCTCGGGTGAAGGAGATTTTGGACGAGATTTTTAATGGGGTTCTTGTGCTAAGTGTTCTTCAATCATTTTTGGTTCAATTTCATCAATTTGTCATGAATTTCACCATGCAATTTGAGGAATTAAAGTAGGGAAGTTGGGAAAAATGGGAAGAAAGATTGGAAAATTATTTTGGTCATTTGAGTGGGCAGTTATGGTCCGATTTTTGTGTTCTTGGTATGTATAGAATTATGGAAGGATGAGGATTCTTGTGATGTAAAGTTTATCAAATTCTGAGACGTGGGCCCGGGGCTCGAATTTTGCCGAATTTTGAGAATTTTGTTAAAATTTATATCTTTCAATTGGGTTCTGTTCCGTTAGCATATATTGATGATGTTAATCTGGTTTTCATTAGATTCGGAGCTTTTGGGAGCCAACTTGAGGGGCAAGAGCATCGCGGAGTAGCTTTTGGACTGTTTTGAGGTAAGTAACGATTGTAACTCTAAACCTGAGGGTATGACAACCCGGTATTTGATATTGTTGTGGTAAATAAGGTGACACACATGCTAGGTGACGAGCGTGGGGAATGCACCGACAGGGATTGTGACTTGGTTCGTCCCATAGTGACTATTAAGCAGCGTATTCGATTTAAAATCTTATGATATCCTGTATTTTAGAAATTTATACTTGTTTATTGGATGTGAGCCTTGTTTGGGGCCTTGGGCCGACCTGTTTAGACCCTCAGAGGTACTTTTACACTATTCTTACACAATCTTGATAGAACAATTGTGAACTCAGTCATGTTTTTGATTTCTTGTTATTTTCACGGCTATCACACTGCCTTGAAAACTCAGAAAAGTATTTTGGGTTGAGACCCGTTAGTTGAGATGAATTGCCCAAGTGGCTTGTGAAGGTGACCGAGTCAGGCCGAGAGCCGAGTATGTCAGGATGGCTATGGATCGGGCTGCACGCCGCAGTAATATATATGTGTTAAGCCAAGAGCCGAGTATGTGAGTATGAGGGCAGTTATAGGTATATATGTAATGAGGATGAGGACCGAGTATGAGAGGGTAGTTATGGATCGGGATGCATGCCACAACAATATATATATCATATGTGGATCGGGCTGTACGTGCAGCAATTTATATATATCATATAAGGATCGGGTTGCACGCCACAGCATATGTTATAGGGATCGGGCTGCATGCCTTACCAATATACATTATATATTGATCGGGCTGCGCGCCGCAAAAATATATACATATATATATACGTATGGGAGTGGGATATGCGTCGCAACAGTTGTTATATGGTACCTGATGAGTGTGAGTGTTGAGTGTGAACATTGACTTATGAGAGTCGAGTTATGAGTGACTGAGAGGCTTGCCTGAGAGGCTTTATTGTGAGTGATATTGTGCCCGATGGGCTTATATTTTATGAAACCACATTTTTTCACTCTTATTTACACTGGGCCTCAGATGATAAATGTTGGATAAATGTTTTTATACGAAATTTTTAAATGGAAACTAGAGTTTATGAAATACTCGGAAATGTAAATTCCTGACTTGATTTACTTATTTCCAAAGTCACTTATTATATGGATTTTCATGATTTGTTTTTAGATACTTTGGTTGCTTACTGAGTTGGCATACTCACGTTACTCCCTACACCTTGTGTGCGGATTCAGGTACCGGGGCAGAGCGATAGTTGAGCTATCCCATTTGGAGCATTGTTCGGAGATTGTGAGGTAGTTGCTCGGCGTCCGCATCCTACTCTTTCTCCTTCCTACTCAATCATTTGTACTTTACTTCTCAGACTTGTTGTAGTAGAGGATCTGTATTAGACTGTATCATCTCTTAGTTGCTTATGACGGTTGACTCCGGATGTTGGGACTGTTCTTAGAGGTTCTAATCATTTTTTTATTGTATTTGAAATGCTTAAGAAACAGAATTATTATGAAAATTTGGATATTTGATGTATTAAGTGTAAAATCATTTCATTATTTTTAGTAAATTGGCTAGCCTAGTATCACGATAGGTGCCATCACGGCCTGTTGTGGTTTGGGGTCGTGACAAGTATTTAGGGAGGACCCTCTAAATCTTGTAAAGCGGTGAGCTTATTACATCGTATAGTCAACGAAAATATTTTTGGATGTCCTTTCTCGTCTATAATTATTCATGGTTTCTTACCTCGACGCCCTTGCTCTTGTAGGGTTGCTTCTGAACTTGGTATTTTGACCATCTTCCCATTGGCACTCTCTTTTATTTCCGCAACACTGATATGGTATCTTTAATTACCCTGATTCCTATCTGAATATTTCTCAAGTATTACAATGTCATAACTGCGGGGTTGAATTCACTATACTGGGTTTTACTATATTTATCTTGCACTACCTGGTGATTTGTTTGTATCCTCCTGGCTAGCCATAACTAGGCTCTTCCTGAAACAACTACTAACTAGTCGTTGGCCCACTCTCATATCAATAATCCGCATAATATTTCTTGTGTTATTTCCTTTGTCTTAACTTACATCTTGCGCTGGCTCTTTATTTATCAATAACATCTCGGGCATGAACCCTTATTTTCTTTCTTTGACATTGTGTTTGTATAATGTTCTAGAATCGTAGCATATCTGTAGGATTTGAAAAAGTGAAATCTCATCCATTTATCTTTTTTTTTGCAATATTCCTTTACCATTCCATAATTACTAGAACCACTAAATTCTGACTTAATGCCACATCATTCCAAATTCCCTCCTTTAAGGGAACACTAAGAGTTGGAGCTACGACAATCTGCCTATAGATGTTCTACCTTTTCATTTGTCTCGTCCTTTCACATCATTGATGACCCTTAATCACCTCGCAGTAATTCTTTTGTACCAAGGATAATAAAATTCCTTACTCGCGAGGGCGATACTTAGTATAACTGGCACATACAGTCCCTTAAGCTTAAATTTGTTTACATGGCTTGCTAAATTTAGGGAAGCGTCTTCCTTGATGACCATCCTCTGAATTGCTCATGAATTTTCTTCTATTGTCCACTCTATTATCGCCGGAACGAAATCTAAAATTCTCATGATGTCGACCATTATCAAATTATTCAGTCCCTAATTCATGTTTAGTTTCTCTTGTTCACCAGCCCATAGCGATTTCTATTACTCTAGGATTTAACTCTCCCTTCTAATAGTCGCGTTGTAGCCACGAACCTATTTTTGAAATGAGAATATGAATTTATGGCCTATACTCTTTTGTTGCCTCATGGCCTATCACCTCTCGTATTTTTCCTCCACTTGACTATAGACTCTGTAATACTATCATTTTTTGATCTACCGTTGTTATCCATATATCACATCTTCCTCATAATGCTTCATTAACTCTCTTCTTATTTCCTGCTAATATTTATGTCTATCACTTTATTCTGAAAAATTCAACAAGATATCCTTTTTCTTTTTAGCTCCTATTTGTTCCATCCATTGGCTGTTCGAATTTCCAAACATTCTTTCTCTACAGGGACGGGAGCCACACTAAGGTAATATTTACCCCATCCAGGATCCCAGTGCATGTCTTTGTAGTACTCATATCTAGTTGTACTATTTTAGAGTGTACCATCTAGGTATCTCACAAGGAGATTTATTACGCCTTTGTAATATCCTTCAGAAATGTCAACTAACGCAAATTATCCATCCATCATTTTGGGTTACTCTAACCCAGCCAGATCCTGCTACCCTGTCCTTCTCTTAAACCATATTTGTTAGCTCCCATAGGGAATGACTGAGATAGGTGGCCAATTGTACGTACATCTATTACTGTTGAAGGTAACTCAAAATGCTTATATCTCCATTCCGGAATGGTAAATAATGATAATTTTTATTAACTGGGTACCTCGTACCATCCTTCACCTTGCTTCTTTTACTTGCTGAAACTTATGTCTAACTTCCGTTTCCTTTTTACCTTAATAGTGGATAAGTATTCTTTCCTAAAAGCTCCTTATCAAGAACCTTACACCTTTTAGTACACGCATGATCTGTTGAAGACCTCACATTTACTCATCATAAGCAAGATGCAAAATCGAGTTCCTCTAACTCAACACTTCCATAACTATATCTCTTATCGATCGTCTTTCTGAATATAGGCATCGTCTTATTAAAAAAAGAAAAATAGAAGTTCAGGATTTAAATTCTTATGAGTAAGCTCTACCACACGATCTAGAGTAAGAAGAAAGAGTGACAATCCTAAATGCCCACAATTATAATTGTGGTGCACGACACACCCATAAACAAGATTCTACCATACACGGCTTGTAGACTCCCTAGGACAGAACTGCTCTGATACCACTTTTGTCACGACCCAAACCGATGGGCCACGATGGGAACCCGGTACCTTACTCAATTGGGAACCAACATAACGTATCCTTTCATGTCATACTATCATAGATAACTGAGACGGAAGGATTCCATTAGATAAGTAGAATACAACATGTGATATGAACTTATACATAAGACATATGGGCCTATAGGACCAAAATAACCACGTGTATACTGAAAATAGGCTGACAAGGCCATACAATCTTTTACGTACATGACATCTGTCTACAAGCCTTTAAGAATACATAATTTTCATAAAGGTCGGGACAGAGTCCCACCATAACAAACAATATACGTCTAAATCATACTAACGAAACAAGCAGCTCCGAAGCAAATGGAGCGAGCCAACATCTTCCGCTGAGCTGATAGCCTATTTGGAGGGCTCTCGACCTGTCTATCGGGAGCTTTGGGCATGATACGCATCTTCCCCAGGCAAAAAAGGGACGTCAGTACGAATAATGTACCGAGTATGTAAGGCACATAAATAAGTACATAATAGACATGGAAGAAATATAGAGTAAATGACTCGACCTGTAAGTATAAATAGCTCTGTATATCATGAAATATTTATGATGTCATCCATATGCGTATAAATGTCATGTAATGCATAGGTACATGTTTCATAACGTCATCAGGCCTCTAAGGGAATCTCATCATATCATATCGGCCACTGTGGGAAAAATCATCAACGTATACCAGTTGATCGGGTGGTGGTGCGTATATAACACCGTAACCTTTTTCCTGTATCCCATATAAATATAATATACATATATACACGTATATAACGCCATCTGGTCATGTGTCAGTGTACATGTATAAATGCATGAAATGCATAAGAAATACATTAATAAGATTTTCTCGGAATGCCATAAAAATCAATATGCCCTTCTTTAAACTTTATCAAATACGTATTTTTCTGAGAGTCATGAACAGAAGATGTAATAATAATTCATATGGGGAATCAAGAATATAGACACCCCTAGTATTTCTATGAATAGAGTCATTTATGAAAATTGTGCATTTGCTCGTTTCTTCTGTATAATTTGGATCATGCCAAAAGAAATAAGGGATAGCCTTAACATACTTGAATTAGGAAAAATCTGCATGATATACTGGGAAAATATTGCACAGTACTCCCTTAGAATCGCAAAATCTCATTGCTATTACGTAATATTATTTCGTATGAAATTGTTGATGAGAACAATCATGTTAATCTTATCTTACTTTGTAGAAGAGTTTTATGGAACAAGACATATGAAACAAGAGTTATTTTTAAAAATCTCGTTTGAGACCTTTAACCGAATGTCTCTTACTTACAAAATATATAAGAATCTCTTCCCTTTAGGATTTGTAGGAATCTTTATAATAAGTCACATTAGATACTTGGAAAGACTCACATTTGATTCTTGGTATTGAAAAATCTTAGAAAGAAATGTCTTTTGTATATTACATAATAAGTTTCCACCTATTCAAAATGACTCTTAGTCATGAATTATGACTAAGAGTCATACGGTTGGTGTAGTAGCTTGCTGCCGCATGGAATTTTGATTTTATCCCACAATTAATTAATTTTATTAGGTAATATCCCGCTACCCGATGATTAATTAATTACTCGCATAATTAAGAATTGTCTCAAATTACTAAAAATTCTACTTATTTTTAGTACACTTATGCATCGTACAATTTTTGTCCCATTTTTTCATAAAATAACTTCTTTCACAAATTGGGATACAAAAAGTTATACTGGAACCTACAATGGAAAAAAATTACTTTTGAGTTTATTAGTCAACCAATTCAAAGATATTTGAATGAGATTATTTCTAGCAATATTTATGCAAAGGTTAAACCAATTGATTTTTTGAAAAATCAAATTTGTTATCTAACAATGTAACGACCCGACCGGTCGTTTTGAGCTCTAGCATGTCGTTCAGCGGTTTGAAGTCATGATCAGCTCCATTTCAGGTATTATGACTTGTAGGTGTGGTCGGAATAGAATTTCGGAAAGTTTAGAGTTGATTTGGAAAGAAAATTCTCATTTCAGAAGCTTTAAGTTGGAAGAATCAACGGAGATTGGAATTTTGGGTAAACGACCTCCGAATAAGGATTTGAAGGTTCCAGCAGGTTCGATGGACTTGGGCGTATGTCCGGATCGGGTTTTGGATAATCCGGGAGCGTTTCGGCGTATATCGTGGAAGTTAACATTCTAGAAGAATTTCATAAATTTGGGCTTTATGTGCATTTCAGAGTTATTTATGTCCGTTTGGGATTCCGAGTCTGTGAATAGCTTTGTATGGTGATTTTGGAGTTGAGAGCGCGATCGGAAGTGAATTTGGATGTCCGTAGGTCATTTTGAAGTCATTTGGCTAAAGATAGACTTTGAAGGTTTTGAAGAAAATCCGACCGGAAGTGAAAATTTTGGTATCGGGGTCGGAATGCTATTTCGGAAGTTGTACCAGGTCCGTAATGTCGAATATGGTTTGTGTGCAAAATTTGAGGTCGATCAGACGTGATTTGATAGGTTTCAAGTTCATAAAGTTGGGATTTGAGTGCGATTCGTGGTTTCAATGTTATTTGATGTGATTTGAGGCCTCGAACAAGTCTGCATTATGTTTCGGAACAGGTTGGTATAATTGGACGGGGTCCCGGGGGCCTCGGGTGGATTCTGGGTGGTTAACGCTGAAGTTGTTGGTGTCTGGTGCAACCGCACCTGCGAGGCTTTGGTCGCAGGTGCGGAGCTGCAGGTGCGGACAATGTGGTGCAGGTGCAATTTTGGGATGGAGTTGAGGATGCCGCAGGTGCAGGAGATTGGTCGCACCTGCGGGAGCGCAGGTGCAGAGGTAGGACTGCAGGTGCGGAATCGAGGCTGGGCAGAATGTTTTAAAATCGTGAATTGTTGGCCATTTCTTCATTTCTTCTATGGCTTAAGCGATCTTGGGAGGCTTCAAAGAGAGAATTTCTTCATGCATTGTCAAGGTAAGTAACTCCTTCATGTTTTTAATGTTAAATACAAGTATATGCATCGAATTAGACATGGAAATTGGGGAATCTTAAAGAAACCTAGAAAATGAAAATTTGGATTTTTAGCCACGAATTTGAGCATGGAATGCAGAGTAAATTGTATATTTTAACTAGTGGAGCTATGGATAGAATATACCTTCGAGAAATTTTGAATTTCGTGCATGTGGGACCGACGACATTTTGGTCATTTCACTGAGCGGGGTTGGGAAAGTACATAATTTGAATTTGTTGTGAGTATTAGGATGAATTTTCATTGCTTTGCCCGTTATGTGGTAGTTTTGGGGCGTTGTGCATCCATGGGAGTAGTCGGAAGGGCTTGGAAGCCGGTTATGGGACTTCGGAGTGATGTAAGTCTCCTTTCTAACTTTGTGATGGGGAATTGTCCCCCTAGGTGAATTATTTAAGTATGTGCTACTATCTGCGAGGACTACATACGCACGAGGTGACGGGAGTCCATGCGTAACTACTATTATGGCATGTCCGGGTAGCCTAGGACCCACTAGCATGCCTTATGTGTTGTAACCGTGATCCTTCCTTTATTACTTGACTGCTAATATAATCAAAATCGTGATTTGATATCTAAAGAAGACTAGAGTTCATTTTCTTAATTAGCTGGAAAGAGAATTGTTTTTCTCCGTGGATAATTGTATACTTGATAAAGTGATATTATTAAACATTATTACACTTGGCAAATAAATATCGAAAGGGATTTAGATACTATTTTATGGTTTTTAAAAGAGAAATTTGTCATTTACTTGAGTATTTGTTTTCCCGACGTATTTGAGGTGGACTGTTGATTGTGCCTAACTGCATGTGACCGCTTCACAATTTACATTCCGCGAGCGGAATGTTATTTCCCCCACTCTCATGGGAGCGGGTTGTACGCCACGGCGGATTGAAAGATGCACTTATGGTTCGGGCCGTTCGACCCTCGGCAGTGCATAGACATGAGTATCTTATTGAGAGGTGCACTTTTGATACGGGTCGTTTGATCCTCGACAGTGCACAGATTTGATTATTATGTCGGCTCAGGCCGGTTGTCCTTATCCCGTATGTGCATGTTAAATTGTTAAATGTTTTTCATAGATTTTTAAAAGTGACAAGATATTTGGGGGAAAACAAAGAGGAAATTGTTTATTTAAAATATTTGGAAGAAAATGAGGAAGTGGTAAATGTTTGTTTATTTCCAGTATTTACTTGGATTTCAGTGTCTTATATATATTGCTTCTTTACTACCTTTACATGCCTACCGTGTTCATCATATGCTGTTAATTAATTTACTGGCCCTTAGTGAGTGTCTAACTTTACCTCTCGTCACTACCTCTTTGATTTTAGGCGGGCGACTTACTGAGTACACGTTGTTTTTGTGCTCATGCTACACTTGTTGTGCATTTTTATTGCACAGGTAATTTCATTGTGACATGGCTGGTTTGGAGACTTAGGCAAACTGCACCATCCGGAGGCGATCCGCAACTGACAAGTCTCCCTCGTACTGTATTTATTTTCAATTTAAATTATTTGTCCAATTTGTATTTCGGACAAGCTTTGTAATGATTGTATAATTTCTTAAAAATTGCTCATGTACTTGTGACACCGGGTTCTGGGGTGTGTTTGGGATATAATTGCTAAAATGGAATATTTACACCATTGCATTTACTTGACGGGTTTTATTTAGTTATTATGTAATAAAGTGAAAGAAATAATTTTTCATAAATGTTAAAAACGGAATTTATTTCGACTATTTAAATGATTGGCTTGCCTGACAATGGTGTCCGGCGCCATCACGACCTTAGGTATTTTTGGGTCGTGACAACATGGTATCACAGCGCTAGGTTCCCTTAGGTCTCACGAGTCATGAGCAAGTCTAGTAGAGTCTTGCGGATCGGTACGGAGACATCTCTACTTGTCTTCGAGAGGCTAAAGGGCTGTTAGGAGTACTTCCCTTTTTGATTCCTCATCGTGCGATTTGATTCCCTTAACGGCTTATGCCTAAGTTATTCCTACTCAATCTTATGTGTCGCGAAGCGCTATCTATGAATCAGGAATTTGAGGAATTGATATCGTGCTACGGATGTAATTCGAGATGTTTCCATGTGTAATTGGTTGGGCTGTTGTTATGGCCCTGCAAAAGAATAATATGTTGTTTTAGCTCAGTAGCTGTGTTTCTGAGAGCCTTAAGGCTATGTCAAGTAGTGATGATGCTTGCGATTGGTTATCGCGCGATGTCGATATGATGATAGAATGCTTGCCCGTAAGTTGGGGGTGATGAATGGTTTGAAGGGAGGTCTTCTCAGAGTGTGATTTCGAGATTTCGGTATTTTAGTTCTGGCAGAGGAAAGGCATTTGGGTTATGAATGGTCCGGTTGGGGTTGATAAAGTAGTAAGACTTAGTGTCTTCAAGTGAGATGGGATATGGACCTGTGACGTGAAGTCGTCGTCATTGATCGAATGGAATGTGTTAAGTTTGTCGGTGCTATGGTTTCTTCGATTGCGTGGGGTCAGAGTATTGAGAAGAAGTATTGAAGAATGCAGTTGGCAGAGACAGCGAGGTGCGGTGGTTCAGTATCGGATAAGTGTTGATAATGAAGGCAGCTAGAGAAAGATGATCTTCGGGGAGCTTGAAGTCATAGTGATCTGCTGGTTTGAGAACTACAGAGAATGATCCTGAAGTGAGGCTAGGCGGTGGTTCCATTTCTAGGAGGCCAGGTGTAAGAAGCGGAATTCGAGCAGTCGCAAAGTGGGGAAGCGACAGCATAGCTTGGAATTTGAAGATATTGTCGCGCATTTAATGGATGTTCATGAGGAGCGGATGGACTAGTAAAGTTGGTAAATGAAACAGGGTGTAGGATGGGGTATTGAAGTCGTATAGAGCGTGCATTTTAGCGTCGTTGGAAGGTGTCCACGGGTGATTTCCACAGGCAGGTTACCTCCTGTGAATAGGTTAGCAATGGCATGGTCGGCAGGTCTCTGTGAGGGGTTCTAGTGGCTATTCAGTAGGAGGCAGAGGATGTGAATGATGCTAGAGAATCTGAGTATTTAAGGAGTGCTAGCAAGAGAATTAGGAAGAATTGGTTGAGAAAGATCGCGCTATCAAAGGAGAAAGGATCTCGATAGGGTCTAGAGTGGTGCAAGAAGTAGCTTCGGGCGAAGTAGGGGAGTCCCACCATCTGCATTTGGGTTGTAGGGTTGTCTTCTCATAGGTTTGCGGATTGTCGGCGTGTTGACAAGTTATTTCAGCTAAGGGAAAGGAGTAAATGGTGATTGTGCATGGGATTTGATGAATGTGTGCAAAAGTTGGCCCTATCGGAACAAGGTTAGGCTGTGGAAGATTCAGAATTTTGCTTAAGGCATAATGGAGTTGTCAGGGTAGTGACTCAGTCACGTGCTTCAAGGAAAAGGGTTCATGTGCTAGAAGAGCCTTGGAGTTGACTGTATTCGGGACCAGTTAGGGTGGGTGACTCTCAATAGTGGTCCTTGTGAATTCAAAAGTTAAGAATGCGGCGTTTAAGGGTTTCAGGCAGCAGTATGATCGAGAATCGAGCTTTTGCAGAGTAATTTCTGAGAAAAAAGAGGATGGTTGGAATGTTCTATGATATGTTTCAGCATGCAAGATATTATTGGGGAGTGAGATAAATAAACTTCGGATTTGTAGAAAGACTATCAGGAGGGTATGAGACGGGTTGCGGGATTTAGGCAGCATAGTCTCGTGAATCAAGGTCACTCGGGATGAGTGAGGATTGAGTCTGCTACGAGTGGAAGGAAGTTGCTATTGTTCCTTAGCAATTTTAGATGATTAAAAGAAGAGAGATTGATTAGCCATAGTTGAAATGGCACATTTACGGCAGTGATCTATTCCTTCGATGTGATTAGGTTACGCAGGTGGTTTGCGCCGGTGTGTGCGGGGCTTGTCGGCTATCGTAATGGATTTCATGTGGGAGAATTTGAGTGCTATAGCCTGTCAGGTGTAGGCGGACCCCGAAAGGGTTATGGTGGTATAAACTACTACTTAAGGATTTGCATGTTGGGTGATTGTGGGAATTCACTCGTGTATTGAGATGGTACTCCTGAATTGAGTTAAGTAAAAAGTTTCTATATGATAAAGTTTTCACCCTATTGGTGGTTCAGAAGTTATGATGGAATTCTTGCGCTACCTCATATTGGCTTGTTAGGTGCGGTAAGCAGTATGTAACTGGGAGTAAGAATCAAGATTGCGGTTCGGTGTTAATAAGGAAGTCATGAGCTCAGAAGAGCAAGAAAAAAGAGATTATAAAGTTCAGAGTAAGCTGGTGTTATCTATAGTGCACCTGAGATCGATATTCGGTGAAAGGGGCTTTGTACCCTGGTCATGTGTTCTTGATTTGCTTTGCAGCATTAGTATGGTCGGTGGTATAGACGTGTAGAATTGTTGCCTTGTGTGGAAGGTCATGGAAGCATGACCGCGAAAAGATTGTATAAATGTGGCAGGTAGTCACTTGATGGATTGAAGATTTGGACTGAGTATAAAGGAGTGCAACATTGGTTATTTGAGAATTTATGCCTGAAAGGCGTTCAGTTCATTTGGTTGTGGATTGTGGGATGTTTGTCCCGTCTATGATGGTTGTTCTTGCGTATTATGAGAGAAAATTGGTCAATATGGACCCAGGTGAGGCTATTAGCCTAGTTTGGTGCGAGCAAGGTAGACTCGATGTTTGTGGATAGATTTAAATGTGATTATGGGCTTCGTACGAGCTAGACATATTCATTTCAGCAGAGCGCTTTTTCATGGAAAGGTATTAGAACAGCAGATGTTGTTCCGTCCTTGTCAAATTCATGTTATAATATGATTGTGTCGTGTGAGTTGTGAAAAGGCTTGATAATTTCTTATGAGTTGAGATCTCCGCGTAGTGATGATGTTATGTGAGCAGGATAGCTCTTGAGATCTAGAGTGTATATATATATATCGCACCTCAGTCGTGATTGAGCTTTTGCATTTATCAGTCTCCCCATGATGGTATTATGCACTTAGCGTGCTTGTGACCGATATTCGGTAATGTGTAGTAGTGAGCGATTCAGCTCCGTGTATATTTCCTTATGTGAGGTTTATGATGGGATCGGGTGGCACGCCGCCACGGGTATGTTATTTGGATCGGGTTGCACGCCGCAACAGTGTGATTATGAGAAGGGTTAATATATATTTATTTTTCTTATGTTTTACTTCCTATTTTTTGAGAAAAGCACATATTAGTTGTGTGAGTTGAATAGTCCCTTCCTGAGTCATTTCTTACCTATCATGTTCGAGTTATGGCCTATTGGCGCGATGTGGTATCATGTGAAGTTGTTGGTCATGTTTGGGGTGATTTGTTGTCTGAGTAGTTCATACTGGGGGAGATGAGATTATCGGATCAGGGATCAGTGTGATAAGGTTATGTGAAGTGTATATTAAGCAACAAATACCATTATTCAAGTTTATAATGAGGTGATGATTCTAGTCAAGATGAGGTATTCAGTGATTTTTTATCTTTGCAATTGGGTATGGATTTCTACACATCTCCTCTGTTGTGGTGGTATCGCCAGCATTATAGCATATACATATGTCATGAGGTTCTTTGGGAGCATCAGATTCATGGAATTTTGGCTATTAAGGTTCAGGGAGCGTCGTTGTGGTCAAGTGGTGAATTATGCGGTGCATGGTGCTAATTCGGCAAGGGTATGTAGTCATGTTATGTTATGTCATATAGTAGTTGATACGGTGGTTATATATTGGAACTAGTCCTGGCAGAGAAATTTCAGGTGTTTGAATGAATTCTGAGCTTACTATATGGATAAAAGAAGAAATCTTCAGATTTGATCAAGCTAATGTACTCAACTGGGTTGTAGTAGCACGGGCAGGTGCTCGGGGTGTTAACCAGTGATTTCAGATAACTCTAGAGCAGTTCTTAGCACGTTCGAGGACGAACGTCTGATTAAGTGAGGGAGAATGTAATGACCCGACCGGTCGTTTTGAGCTCTAGCATGTCGTTCAGCGGTCTGAAGTCATGACCAGCTACATTTCAGGTATTATGACTTGTAGGTGTGGTCGGAATTGAATTTCAGAAAGTTTAGAGTTGATTTGGAAAGAAAATTCTCATTTCAGAAGCCTTAAGTTGGAAGAACCAACTAAGAATGGAATTTTGGGTAAATAACCTCCGAATCAGGATTTGAAGGTTCCAGCAGGTTCGTATGATGATTTCGGACTTGGGCGTATGTTCGGATCGGGTTTTGGATAACCCGGGAGCTTTTCGGCGTATATCGTGGAAGTTAGCATTCTAGAATAATTTCATAAATTTTGGCTTGAAGTGCATTTCAGAGTTATTGATGTCCGTTTGGGATTCCGAGTCTGGGAATAGCTTCATATGGTGATTATGGAGTTGGGAGCGCGATCGGAAGTGAATTTGGATGTTTGTAGGTCATTTTGTATCCATTTGGCTAAAGATAGAAATTTGAAGGTTTTGAAGAAAATCCGACCGGAAGTGGAAAATTTGATATCGGGGTCGGAATGTTATTCCGAAAGTTGGAGCAGGTCCGTGATGTGGAATATGTCGTGTGTGAAAAATTCGAGGTCGATCAGACGTGATTTGATAGGTTTCGGCATCGGGTGTGGAAGTTTGGAATTTCAAGTTCATAAAGTTGGGATTTGAGTGTGATTCGTGGTTTTGATGTTGGTTGATGTGATTTGAGGCCTCGACCAAGTCCGCATTATATTTTTGAACAGGTTGGTATAATTGGATAGGGTCCCGGGGGCCTCGGGGTCTCGGGGGCCTCGGGTGGATATAAGAAAAAGCTAAAGTTGTTGGTGTCTAGTGCGACCGCACCTGCGCGGCTTTGTTCGCTGGTGCGGAGCCGCAGGTGCGGAGAATGGGGCGCATGTGCGATTTTGGGCTGGAGTTGAGGAAGTCGTAGGTGTGGGAGATTGGTCGCACCTGCGGGAGCGCAGGTGCGGAGGTAGGACCGCATGTGCGGAATCGAGGCTAGGCATAATGTTTTAAAACCGTGAATTGTTGGCCATTTCTTCATGCATTGTCAAGGTAAGTAACTCCTTCATGTTTTTTTAAGTTAAATACAAGTATATGCATGGAATTAGACATGGAAATTGGAAGGAAATTGGGGAATCTTAAAGAAACCTAGAAAATAGAAATTTGGATTTTTAGCCACGAATTTGAGCATGAATGTAGAGTAAATTGTATATTTGAACTAGTGGAGCTATGGGTAGAATATGCCTTCGAGAAATTTTGGATTCTGGGCACGTGGTCCCGAGGGCATTTTGGTCGTTTCACTGAGCGGGGTTGGAAAAGTATATAATTTGAATTTGCTGTGAGTATTAGGATGAAGTTTCATTTCTTTGCTTGTTATGTGGTAGTTTTGGGGCTTGGAAGCCGGTTATGGGACTTCAGAGCGAGGTAAGTCTCCTTTCTAACTTTGTGAGGGGGAATTGTCCCCCAAGGTAAATTAATTATGTGCTACTATCTGCGGGGGCTACGTATGCACGAGGTGACGGGAGTACGTACGTAGCTACTATTATGCCAAGTCCGGGTAATCTATGACCCACTAACATGCCTTATGTGTTGTACCCGTGATCCTGCCTGTATTACTTGACTGCTAATATAATCGAAATCGTAATTTGATATCTAAAGAACACTAGTGTTCATTTTCTTAATCAGCTGGAAAGTGAATTGTTTTACCCCGTGGATAATTTTATAATTGATAAAGTGATATTATTGAACATCATTAAACTTGGAAAATAAATTTCGAAAAGGGATTTAAATAATATTTTATGGTTTTTAAAAGAGAAATCTGTTATTTACTTGAGTATTTGTTTTCCCGACGTATTCGGGGTGGACTGTTGATTGTGCATGACTGCATATGACCGCTTTGCAATTTACATTCCGCAAGCGGAGTTTTATTTCCCCTACTATCATGGAAGCGGGCCGTACACCACAGCCGATTGATAGATGCACTTATGGTTCGAGTCGTTCGACCCTCGGCAGTGCATAGACATGATTATTTTATTGAAAGATGAACTTATGGTTCGGGCCGTTCGACCCTCGGCAGTGCATATACATGAGTATCTTATTGAGAGGTGCACTTTTGGTACGGGCCGTTCGATCCTCGGCAGTGCACAGAGTTGATTACTATGACAGCTCAGGCCGGTTTTCCTTATCTCGTATGCGCATGTTAAATTGTTAAATGTTTTTCATGTATTTTTAAAAGTGACAAAATATTTGGGGGAAAACAAAGAGGAAATTATTTATTTAAAATATTTGGGGGGAAATGAGGAAGTGGTAACTGTTTGTTTATTTTCAGTATTTACTTGGATTTCATTGCCTTATATATTGATGTTTTACTACCTTTACATGCCTACCGTGTTCATCATATGCTGTTAATTAATTTGCTGGCCTTTAGTGAGTGTCTAATTCGACCTCTCATTACTACCTCTCTGAGGTTAGGTGGGCGACTTACTGAGTACACGTTGTTTTTGTACTCATGCTACACTTGATGTGCATTTTTATTGCACAGGTACTTTCATAGTGACATGGCTGGTTTGGAGACTTAGGCGAGCTGCACCATCCGGAGGCGATCCGCAGCTGACAAGTCTCCTTCGTACTGTATTTATTTTCTTTTTAAATTCTTTGTCCAATTTGTATTTCGGACAAGCTTTGTAACGATTGTATAATTTCTTAGAAATTGCTCATGTACACGTGACACTGGGTTCTGGGGTGTGTTTGGGATATAATTGCTAAAATAGAATATTTATACCATTGCATTTACTTGACGGATTTTATTTAATTATTATGTAATAAAGTGAAAGGAACTGATTTTTCATAAATGTTAAAATAGGAATTTATTTTGACTATTTAAATGATTGGATTGCCTGACAATGGTGGCCGGCGCCATCACGACCTCAGGGATTTTTGGGTCGTGACAAACAATTAGCGACGATTTAAAAAATCCTAAACTTTTAGAACAAATTAGTCTTCTTAGAAATCAATTTTTGATGCAAATTTATGGAGACCATCCCAACCGATTCCAGAGTAGAAAGAAACATGTAATAAGTCTTCCTTATGAGACTTTTCTAAGGACAATATCCCTAATAAGGCTCGACCCTTTAAAATGAACTCTTTTATTTAAAGTTCTGCAAGAAAGAAATTGATTCCTTACAATAAAAGGGTTTAATAAGACCCTCCAAGTCCAAATGGTCTTGAACAACTTTTTATGTTAATAAACATGTTGAACAAGAATGAGGAGTTCCTAGATTAATGATTAATTATAAACCTCTTAATAAAGTTCTAAAATGGATTATATATCTTATTCCTAATAAAAAAGATTTACTGGATAGATTATATGGTGCCATAATGTTTTCAAAATTTGATTTAAAATAAGCTTATTGGAAAATTCAGATATATGAAAGTGACAGATATAAAACTACTTTTAATGTTCCAATGGGTCAATATGAATGGAATTTTATGCCCTTTGGCTTAAAAAAATGCCCAGTCTAAATTTCAGAAAATTATGAATGATATTTTCCTTCCCTATACTGACTTTATAATAGTTTATATTGATGATATTTTAGTATTTTCAATAACTATTGTAATACATTCCAAACATTTAGATTTATTCAGAAAAATCATTATTCAAAACAGTTTAGTAATATCCAAACCAAAAATATTTATTTTCCAAAATAATATCAGATTTCCTAGTCATTATATAGAAAACGAAAGAATAATTCCTATTAATAGAAGTATAGAATTTGCTTCTAAATTCCCTGATATAATCACTAATAAAACTCAGCTTCAAATATTTTTAGGAAGTTTGAATTATATCTCTCCTTTTATAAAGAATTTAGCAAAAGATACTGCTCTTCTTTATGATAGGTTAAAGAAGAATCATAAAGCATGGACTGATAGTCATACGGAACCAGTCAAAAGACTTAAACAGAATGTTAATAATCATCCGTGTTTAACTCTTGCTAAACCAATATGGGCAAACATTGTAGAGACTGATGCCTCAGACATTAGGTATGGAGAAATACTCAAACAGTGTTCTCCAATAGAAAAAAAGGAATATCTTGTTCAATTCTATTCGGGAAAATGAAATAATTCTCAAAAGAATAATGCTACTATAGCTAAGATTATCCTTGCTATAGCAAAATGTGTAATGAAATTCCATACTGATTTATATAATCAGAAGTTTTTAATAAAAACTGATTATCAAGCAGCAAGATTCATCTTTTATAAATATTTTAAGCATGATATAACCAAAGAGATGTTTGCGAGGTGGCAAGTATTATTAGCTCCATTTGATTTAGAGATAATATACAAAAAGGGTCAAATAATACTCTCCCTGATTTTCTTATCAAAGAATATTAGAAATCATAGTTCTTATTTGTCTCTTTCAGATTATGAGGCCAGAATACAGACCTCCTCGAGGTAGAGGAAGAGGAAGGACATCTTCCTATGGCAGAGGGAATAATATTATCGCCCAAATGGGTAACCAACAATTGATAGGTGCTAATATAGCAGGTACTTCAGATGTGAATATAGAATGCCCAATACACAAAGATATTATGAATTTTATGAAATCCAGAAAGAAAGAAAGTACACCAAATGCACCAACATATTCCTCAGTAATAACAGAGGAAAGCCATGAAAACATCGAGGTTTATAACCGAAAGGAAAAGAAATAATTAATAATTCTTGTAGAACAAACCGGCCTTAAATGGAAGGATAATCCATGGAAGCTAATGACTCGGTATTTCGATACAATTTCATATGCTACTCCTGCATAAAAATATAGAATGCATTATGAGATACTACTCTCAACTACATGATCAACTCAAATTCAACATCTTTATCCTGCGAATACCAAGAAACTTATAGTTTTTCTAAAATCATTATCAAAAAGGTATTAGCCTCAGATGAATGGGGACTTAGTACCTTAGAGGATAGAGAATACACTTCCTGACCAAAAATTCGGAGTTAAATTTAACTACTCGGACTATGTACAAAGTTTTAATAAAACTTTTCTCTATGAAAATTCTAATAGGAATTATTCATGGTTTATCAAATTATGTTCAGTCAACAAATTTCAAATTGGTTTTGTAAATGGTGAAAATCATACGGTCCATCATTAGAAATTCTTCCTCCAGTATTTAAGAGTTTATATAATCAATGGGTTGATATATCTCATAAACTTACTTCTTTACAAAAAGATAATATATTTTATGATTGCATAGCAGCTATGTACTTTTTTTTATAGAATTTTCAATTCATTGGATAATAAAATGGGAAATAGAAGTTGGTTATACCGACGAAGGTATTCCATGTCTTTACAGAATTTGTTATAACAAGGTAGCGGATGTTGCAGTGGAAGAATTAAGTTCATTCCAACAAGTTGCCAGAAAACTTCAAATGAAGAAAGGAGCAATCTCCAAAAAAGAAATTCTCACCTCATATTTTGAAGAGATAAAGAAATATCTAGCAAGAAATTTCGAAGCTGAAGTCTCTGACGATGTATCAATGATTTCCATCGAAAATACTTCCGACGAAGAAACATGTATAGCAGGAGAAGCTCAAGGAAGCCAAAATACAAATGACCGTCTTGATGAGATGGAAGAATTCTTCATAAGAATGAAGGAAAGTGTAGAAGAATCTTCTGCGAAAAAAGACAATAAAGGAAAATTCAAGACATGAAGGCCCCACAAGATACCCCCACAAGATAAATTATTGAGGTAATAAAGCCAACTTTAATAAAGTAACGGACCCCTCTATTATTGAAGGGAATCTACTTCAATAAAATCTTTTGTCCGTTTTTTCTTTTAGCTTTTTGACTTTAGTATTTTGTTTTTTATTTTGTAGGCCATCATGTAATTATTTCGTCGACCATTATTAGCTTGTTTGTTTCCTAGGACAATCCATTATATAAGGATCGTCTTCATTTTTAGAAGAGGAAGGCATTAGCCAACGCTCTCCCTTCTCTCTAACTTCTCTCTAGCCTCTTATAAAAGAATCCATCTGTAAACTTTTATATTTGAAATAAAAATTAGAAAAAGTCACTTGACCACAAAGCCGGTGGTCTCATGTACTTATCTTTTTATGATTTTATACTCTTACTGTTATTTAACCTAAATGATAGGTTAAAAATCAGAGTATTAAACTTAGCTATCATAGGCTATTTACAAACATTTTTTGTTATTGAGTTATACTGTATCACCCCAATGAGGCTATGGGTTGGAGCTATATATCCAAGGTAGTTACTAGTTTTATTAGTAAATCTTGGTTATGGAAACTTAATTGGTGGTCTTCGGTTAACCCGTTTTTAGCCAAGATGGACGTTGAAGGGTTGTGAGGTGGACCGTGGTTTAGGATATACTGTTAAAACTATGACTGGCCAGGACTGGTGTTCTTATAATTTAATTCCTGAAGCCCCATTGGAAGTGATCCGGTAAGAAATTTGGTATTACATCTTATGTAGCTTATATACTATACACTTAGTGTGTATATATATATATATATGCTATACACTTAGTATATATACATCTTATATAGCTTATATGATATGTATATATAGCTTAACGAATATAGCTTAAATATAATATAATATACTATATGTACATCTTATATAGCTTATATATATATATATATATATATATATATATATATATATATATATATATATATATATAACTACCCGGCTGGTTGTTTTGAGATTTATATCCCCGTTTCCCCCATTTTCTGCTTCTATTTGTGCTTTTCAGCTATATTATGATATATCGGGTTAGTTGGTTCGGGTTCAGAGTGGTTTCAGAGTTAATTGAGACACTTAGTTGTAACGACCCGACCAGTCGTTTTGAGAATTTAAGCTCCGTTTGGTGGTGTAAGGTCTTGAACAACTCAACATTGTGTATATGGACCTGCGTGCGCGGTTGGATTCAGTTACCGGATGATCCGGAGTCGAATTGGAAGGAAAATTTTTGTTTTTGGGAGCTTAAGCGATGGAATTGACCGGAGGTTTGACTTTTTGTAAACGACCTCGGAATGAGTTTTGAGTAATGCCAATAGCTTTGTATGGTGTTTTTGGACTTAGGCGCGCGTCCGGAATTGGTTTTGGAGGTCTGTAGCGTAATTTGAGGTAATTAGGCGAAAGTTAGAATCTCGGTGATTTCGGCCGATAGGTGAAATTTTGATATCGGGCTCGGAATGGAATTCTGAGAGTGGATGTATGTCCGTTGTTTCATTTATCACTTGTCTGCAAAATTTGGCGTCATTCTGGGTTGATATCATAGGTTTCGGCTCGAGTTTTGATATTTTGAAGATTTGAAAATTCACAAGTTTGATTTTTTAGTTGATTCGTCATTTTGGTGTTGTTTTATGTGATTTAAAACTTCGAGCGAGTTTGTGTTAGGTTATATGACTTATTTGCGTGATTAGACGGGGTCTCGGGGGCCTTGGGTGCGTTTCGGATAGGCTTCGGGTCAATTTCCTTCAATTTTTCATAGTTGTTCTGTCTGCTGGTCCTTCTCTGCTATCGCATAGGCTTAGCCGCGATTGCATAGTGTCCTATCGAGCCACCCAAGTATTCTTCTATGTGTTCACCTGTTCCTCCTCGCGTTCGCGTAAGCCTTTCCCCTTCCTTCTATGCGATCGCATAATGTAAATTGGACAGTAGCCATATTTTCCTTCTATGCAATCGCAGCAGTCCTTACGTGATCGCATAGCACATTTTAGGCCAGTTATTATTATCCTCTACACAATCGCATGTAACCTCTCGCGATCGCAATGCTTAAAAATCTGGTCAGACAGATTATATTCCAAATTCGAGGATTTAGCCATTTTTATCACATTTTGACTTCTAGAGCTCGGTTTTTGGCGATTTTTGATGGGTTTTTCATGAAATTTTATTGGGTAAGCGTTCTTCAACTAAAATTAAATATATTCCATGAATTAGTCGTTGTTTTTATCATTTAATTTTGAGTTTTGAGTTGAGGAAAATGTTGCTTTTGAAATAAAATTTCTAAAATAGAAAAATAGTGATTTGAGGGACCAAATGGTATCGGATTTTGATAAATTTTGTATGGTTGAACTTGTATCGAAACGGGTATTCAGATTTTGTAAAATTTGACGGGTTCTGGGCTGCGGGCCCGGAAGTCGACTTTTGGGTCGATTTTTATATTTTTGTAAAGATTGAAACTTTATTATCCGGAATAGTTCCTTACATGTTTTATGTGTGGTTTGAAGTTGTTTTAGTTGATTTTGAGCCGTCCGGAGGTCTTTTTGCCCGAAAAGTTCATTTTAGAGTACCGGGTTGTCGTCTTTGATGTAAGTATCTTGTCTAACCTTGTGTGGGGAACTATCCCTTAGGATTTGAGTCTTCTATGTTGATTATAGCCCGTATACGTGAGGTTACGAGTGTGTACTCAGACTTTTTTGTAGAAGGTTGGCCTTTTAGGGTTCTTAGGTCCTTATACTTCCTGTGTATGAAGTTGTAATTGCTATGACTGCGTTCTTAATTGCTAAGTTCATCCTTCCTGCTTAAATTAGGATTACTTGCTTTTAGATTTTCTTTGTTGATTATTTTGACCTTAATCAACTTAGCTGAAGATTTTACCTCTTCTATTATTATGCTATATTTTCTTCATAAACTGCCCACTTAGCTAGAACTTGTATCATATCTCCCTATAATTGTTTAACAATAATTGAAATATC
This sequence comes from Nicotiana knightiana, assembly GCA_005239525.1. Classification (NCBI taxonomy): domain Eukaryota; kingdom Viridiplantae; phylum Streptophyta; class Magnoliopsida; order Solanales; family Solanaceae; genus Nicotiana; species Nicotiana knightiana. Next base: position 29,098 of record ML386222.1, read on the forward strand.
TATATGTGGTGTCAAGCATGCCTGTGAATCGTATATTGTGATTTATGTGATTTTCTCTTAAGTGCTACTTAGGTTTAGTTTGATAATCATCCATGTTGATGGTATTTCCTTGGTGTTGCCTCTTACTGAACATTGGTTCAAGTTGAGTTTTATTCCGTGAAGCTAATAGTTGTTTATAGTTGTTTTCCTTGCCGTGATGATTTGGTTTCTTATTGTTGACTTGAATATTGGGGATTTGTTGTTATGTCTTGTTTCTCTCTAGTTAAGTTGTTTCCTTTACGCTTAGTATTTCTCTTCAGTGGCTACTCCTTATGAGTGAGTTTTACCAATCTTGTGATTTAAGTTCTTGTATTGATTTGCTTGTCGCACTCTGCATTTCTGTCTTTGTTGCTTTTGTGCTTGTTGTGGAAATGTACGATGTTACTGTCGTGTTCTAGTTGTTCTCTCTGTTGGCTGCATTACATATTTAAATTGGGACTACAGACGTATTCGGGGAGATCCCCCTGTACTGCATATTTAAATTGGGACTACAGGCATATTCTCCCCCAGCACTGCATATTTATTTTGGGACTACGGACGTATTCCGGGAGATCCCCTGTAATTCATGATAAATTTTGAACTACAGGACAAAATCCCGGTTGTTTTATATTGAAGAAAATTATGTTTGAAGGACTATTATTGAAAAGTAAAGTTGAAAGGCATTTACCTTGAAGGAAACTATGTTTATAAAGCATTTACCTTGAAGGAAATTATGTTTGAAAAACATTTACTAGGAAGGTACATTTGAAAATCTTTTATTGAAATGAATTACGTTTGAGGATTTCATTTTGTAAAGTATATTTATATATCTTTGGAGGAAGTATATTTCAAAGGAAATTTTCCTACTAAAATGATTATATTTTAAAAGCTTTCAATATAACTTTGCGAGGGAAAGGTTTCACTCAAAGATTTGACCAATTGGGTCGTTGACTAAGGCCTGGTGTGGAAAAACTAATGCAGTGCTGAGTTACTGGTGTTCTTATTGTGCTGTGGTTTCCGGTTTTGGCTTGTATTTCTGTCCATCCTTCTGTGTATTATTTTGTTGTTCCGTTGTTGTTTGTTGTATTTCCTTCCGCATTGTAGTTGTTCTGTTATTTACTATCTTGTGTAGTCATTAGATAGATGTCATATTCTGTCATTTTCTATATTTATGCCTGTTTAATTTATTAGACCAGTGGGAGTCTTGTCTAGTCCTCATCACTACTTCGCCGATGTTAGTCTTGATACTTACTGGGCATCGTTGTGGTGTGCTCATACTACTCTTCTGCGCATTTTGTGCATAATCCAGGTTTCGCATAACAGGTTAATTGGTTATTAGCAGCGCGGTTGCTGTTGTGGAGACTCAAGGTAAAACCGCTTCACCGTTCGCGGTTTCAGAGTCACCGTCTTACATTTTGTATATACACTGTTGTACGTATTTCCGAACAGTGGTAATTAGGAATCTTAGTATAAATTCTTTAAAGCTTATGACTTGTACTCGCCGGGTTTTAGGAAAATGTGCAATGCATAGAGATTTATTTCAGAAGCATTTAAAAGTTTTAATATTACGTTTCATGTTCATTTAATATTAGGCTTACCTAGTCCTTAAGACTAGGTGCAGTCACGATACTCAGTAGAGGGAAATAGGGTCATGACATTAGTCTCTTATTTAGAAGCTTAAGTTGGAAAGTCAACCAGATGTTGACTTATGTGTAAACGATCTCAGATTTGAATTTTGATCGTTTCATTGGCTCTGTTATGTCACGTTGGACTTACGAGCGCATCAGGAATGTCATTTGGAGCTCCGTAGTGGAATTAGACTTGAATTGGCGGAAGTTGGAAATTTAGCGATTTTGGTCGGTCGTGGAAAATTTGATATCGGGGTCAGAATGGATTTCCGAAACTTGGAGTAATTTCGTGGTGTCATTTGTGACATGTGTGTAAAATTTGAGGTCATTCAGACATGGTTTGGTACGTTTCGGCGTCGTTTGCGAAATTTGAAAGTTTAGAAGTTCTTAGGCTTGAATCCGAGGGTAATTTGGTATTTTCATGTTAGTTTGAGTGATTTGAAGGTTCGACTAAGTTCGTATGTTGATATATGACTTGTTCGTATGTTTGGTTGAGGTCCCGAGGGGCTCGGGGTTATTCCGGATGGCTGACGGGAGGTTTGGAACTTAAAAATGCAGTTGAACCGATGCTGCTGGTGTTTTTCCGCACCCGTGGAGGGGGAGCCGCAGGTGCGAGACCGCAGAAGCAGGTGGAAGGTCACAGATGTGGACAATGTTGAGCTGGGCTGGAACTGCAAGTGCGAGAAGGCGGCCACATCTGCGAGCCTGCAAGTGCAAGACTTGGGGCACATATGCAGAAAGGAGGAGATTGGTCAGTTCCGCAGAAACGGAGGGAGATGCGCAGCTGCGCAACTGCACGTGCGAAATTTGGCTGCAGATGCGAAACCTGGGATTCTAAGTAAGTTTGATGACCCAAGGGGTCATTTTATGAATTAAGACTCCGTTCTAGGCTTATTAGTCATACAAAGACTAATTTTAATTACCTCGATTTGCATGCGCAGTCCGGACGGGAAACCGGAAAGCTTTTATGTGAAAATATAAGAAATAATAATTTTTAGAATTAAAATTTGGTTTTAGTTGACTTGAGTCAACATTTTTAGTAAATGGACCCGGATCTGTGTTCCGACGATCCCGGAGGTCTACAGTAAAATATGGGGCTTGGGCGCATGCCCGGAAATGAATTCCGAGGTCCCAAGCCTTACAAATCAATTTTTAATGTTTGAAACTATTGGTATCGGGCTCGTACTTTGGTTCCGGAGCCCAGTACCGATTTTTCTATAGTATTTGGATACTAATTGTGAAGTTTGGTGAGAATCGCAGTTTTTTTGACGTTATTTGGACGTCCGGTTGAGAAATAGCGAAATTGAAATGTTCTTGAGAAAAATGATGAGTTTTGAGGTTTAATTTATAGTTTTACATGTTATTTCATGATTTGATCGTACGAGCAAGTCCGTATGATATTTTTATACCTGCGTGCATGTTTGGTTTAGAGCCCCGAGGGCTCGGGTGGATTTCAGATAGGTTTAGGTTGTGTTGCGCTCGTTTTTCTTATGTTTCGACGCCGTTTCTTCAAGCATAAATGATATCATATTAAGAAAATGAGCTCCGATTTCTGTTTTGAATTAATCATTAGATGTGTATCATAATTACGGACCCGTAGCAAAAAAAATCGTCAAATTTGGACATCGTATGAGGATTTTATGGTAATTTTACTAAGAATTAGGTTTTCAGATTTTTCAGATTAATTATGAAATTGCCACTACGACGTATTTAAAAATCTACACTATTTGCAAATATTAAAACCTACATATCTCCTTCATTATAAGGTCAAATTGAGTGATTCAAAAGCCTAACTTGACTTGAATTTTATAAGGAATCCATTGGAGACATAAAAATTGAGTTTCGGGATCGTTTAGAATGAGAAACGAGGCAGAATAACTCGCAGAAAAATATATAAAACTAGGGTTTGTTCATTCGGTCATATTTTGAGTTGGGGAGCTCAGATTTGGGCGATTTTCACCATAGGGATTGGGGTAAGTGTTCTTTACTCGTTTTTTGGTTATATTTCAATTACCCAATATTTTTCATCACTTTTAAATCAAAAATCAAGAATTTTTATGGTAAAAATTGAGAGTTTGAGTATAATTAGGGAATTTTGTAAAAATTGAATCTTTACCTCGAATTGAGGTCATATTTCGAAACTAATTGCATATTTGGGCTTGGGGGTGAATGGGTAAACGTTATTTGGTCCGAACCCCGAGTTTAGACCAAGCAGGCCCCGGGTCGGGTTTTAATTTTTTTTTAGAAAACTTAGGAAAAATTATAATTTTCAGCAAAGTTAGTTTCTTTAGCATTAATTGATGATATTAAGTTTATTATGGTTAAATTCGAGTATATTGGAGGTGAATTCAAGAGGAAAAGTTCTAATTGAATAGTGAGTGACCTGCGAAGTTGAGGTAAGTGCTTGGTTTAACCTTAACTTGAGGGAATAGGAATCCCCAACCTAATTATTATGTGGAATTGCTTGTTTGTACTGCAGGTGAGATGACGAGACCTATGCACTACCAAATTGTTGTTTACCACGATCCCTTTTCCGTTTTCCATTTATTTGCTTCCCAGCTTGACTGTTTTATGATTGTTGGGGTTTATATGGTCAAGTGATGATCTTTGCTGTAATAAATCTAAAACCTGAATAAGAGTCACATGTACTTTTGTCTTGATGTCATATAGATCAAGAATGCATTTGGATTATCATTTTTATGTTTTTCTTTTGAAGATATAGTGTAGTCTTAAACCTTAGACCAATAAAAAAACAAAAAAATGTATTGATAATATTGTAGAGTAGGACCCCAGGCTTTAAAAATGTAAAACGGTAGGATAAGATAAAATATTTGGAGCTTATTAAATTTAGGTCATGTGTGAATAGATGAAAATATTCATTTATAGGCGGCTTTTAGAAATATGTTCAAGTACGTAATTGAATTATTCCGCGATGCTACTTGACTATTTGTTTTCATTAGATTATTGCCAAGTATTGTTGCACGCGTGTTAAAAGTGTTGGTTGTTCCCTTGATTTTGTTATGGTACATAAAGGTTGAGCTGGATGACAGTGTTACGATATTTACATATATTTTGGTTGGTTTCACTATGAAATAATATTGGATACAACTTGTGAGCTATACTGTGTTCTGTTTACAATTGTTGAGATAAACATGTTGTGAAAGGCTTGGCCTGAATTGTGAAAGTTTTTGATAAATAAATCAATTGATAGTGATAAGGGTGGACAATATGATATTTATAAAGAAGGACAGGAGAAATAAATGATAGTGATAAGGGTGGACAGGGGAAATAAATGATAGTGATAAGGGTGGACAGGGGAAATAAACAATAGTGATAAGGGTGGACAGGGAAAATAAATGATAGTGATAAGGGTGGACGGGTGGGATCGGGTTACACGTTGCAACAAGACAGTGATGATGGAGAATATTTATGTTTTACTGACTTTAATTACAAAGATTTGGAAACTTTACTGTTTTACTCTACTGTTTTTCCATATCTTGCACATTTGGTTATTTAAATTTAAGTTTGGAAACTTGAAAAGTTGTGTGAAATTTTGGTCACAGCTGAGGCCTGGAATAGGCAACTGAGTTATTTTATCTATCCATTATTGCAGTTATATTTTCTTGTTTGCGTAGGATTGTTTTATTACTTTATTATATACATATATTGTCGTAGGTTAAGCTATAATTTCCCTGCCTTAGCCTCATCACTACTTCGTCGAGGTTAGGCTCGGCACTTACTCAGTACATTTGGGTCGATTTTACTGATACTACACTCTGCACTCTTTTGTGCAGATCAAGGTACCGGCCAGCACTAGAGATTTTTAGTATCAACTATCCATTATCCGGAGACACGAGGTATATCTACCATCGTTCGCAGATCTCGAGAGTCTTCTCTTAGTTCATAGAGACTATTTTATATTTCCTCAAAACAGTTATATTATTTCTTTCAGCTATTATTTGTAGTATTCTTTAGTAATTCGTGAATTGTGACACCAGACCCTGGGTAGTCTTAGGTTATTTATATAATTAGTTCGTGGCTCAGTCTAGTTATTTGTTTTTATTTTATATTTGGATTTATTCTTTGGAAACTATTAGATTAAGTTTATTTAATTTTATTTTATTATATTTAAATGGATAATCAAAGAAAAATAGCTAATCGAACTCTAACATTGGCTTGCCTAGCAAGAGTGGTGTTAGGCGGCATCAAGATCTTTAAGGTTGGGAATTTGGTTCGTGACAGTAAGTTCTGCACCTGCAACAAATATTCCGCAGGTGCGGTGTCGCAGAAGCGTGTAAATGGACCGCAGGTGCGATTTCACTAGGCATAAGGTATAAAAAGGGGACTTCGTGATTCTTGCTCATTTTCACAATTTTGAAATTGGACCTTGGAGCTTTTGGGGTGATTTTTGAAGGGGATTCAACGGTATTCATTGAGGTAAGTTACTTGAGTTCTATTAACCCTAGCTATGGTGTTTTCCTGTTGTTTTCTCATCTAATTAGTGGGATTTAGGAGTGAAAATAGGGGTTAGGGCTTGGGATTTTGGAGAGTGTAATTTGAGGATTTGAGGAACTAAATGATGCCGGATTCTGATAAATTTCGTATGGTTAGACTCGTGAGTAAATGGGCTTTCAAGTTTTGTAACTTTTGTCGGATTTTGAGGCGTGGGCCCGGGAGCCAGGTTTGAGCCAATTTCAGGTTTTGAGTCTAATTTGCTAGTTTTTCTTGTGGAATTGATTCCTTTAGCATATATTAATGGCATTGTACTGGTTGTGACTAGATTCAAAGCATTTGGAGGCCGAATCGAGAGGCAAGAGCATCGTAGAGTAGATATTTTCTCAGTTTGAGGTAAGTAACGGTTGTAAATCTAGTCTGGAGGGTATGAAACCCCGGATTTTGTGTCATGTCACTATTTGGAGGTGACACACATGCTAGATGACGGGCATGTGGGCGTGCACCGTTGGGGATTCTAACTTGGTCCGTCCTGTATCAACTGTAAAGTCGAATATCCTGTTGCAGCTATATGCTTTTTATGTGTTTTAGAAATATCTACTGTAAATCATGATATATTCCATGTCTAGGACTCGTGCCAGTATCGTTTGAGCCCTTAGAGATCTTTTCTTCTGCCCTCTCACTGTGTTGGTTGATAATCTGTACTCAGTCATGTTCATGCATTTTTACATCATAGCTCAGTCTCTGTTACTCTATTTGATGCATCATATCAATGTTGTTTGGGCTGATTACTTTGATTTCTGAGAGCCCGAGAGACTGGAGAGATTTATGACTGACTGAGGCCGAGGGCCTGATTTGTGAAGACATTTATGGGATCGGGCGGCATGCTGCAATATGTTTCATTGATTCTGCCATGATGGGCATTGATATAGTGCTTGGGCTGAAGGAGCCCCTCCGGAGTCTATACACACCTCCAGTGAGCGCAGGTACCTACTGAGTGCGAGTGTCGAGTGTTGAGTGATTGGGAGGCATGAGTGATTGTGAAGCAAGAGTGATTGTGAGATTAGAGTGATTGGGAGTACTGACTGATGTTCGCCCGAGGGGCGGTATATGATTTCATCATTTGTGATTATAGCTGCTTTGAGTCCATATTTGAGAACTGTGGAAAGATAGTTTTAATTTATTTTACTTGAACGTAATTTAAACAAGCTGATTTGACTTAAACTTTGGTTTTAAAACATACCGTACTTTACTGAATTTTGTGATTTGAACTATACTCGCATCTAGCTCGTCACTAATTCTCAGCCTTTATTTACTGTTGTTACTTACTGAGTTGGTGTACTCACGTTACTCCCTGCACCTTGTGTGCAGATCTAGGTATTTTTGGCCACAGTAGCAGTTGTTGATATATTCAGTAACGGATCATCAGAGATAGGAAAACAGCTGCCTACGATCGCAGCCCTGCTTTTCTTCTTCCTTATCTTCCCCTTAGTTGTATTTTGGTTTTTCCCATACTATGTTGGTCTTGTTGTTATCAGACAGTTTGTAGTAGTTGCTCATGACTTAGTGACACCCTGATGTCGGACTATCTTTTCCGCATTTTATTTTTGAAGTGAACTCTTTTATGAAGATTCTATATGAAAAGCTTTGACTTATCTTTTAAATGAAATATCGAAGTATTTTTGTAGTGTGTCGGCTTGCCTAGTACCACAATAGGCGCCATCATGATAGTACCACAATAGGCGCCACAATATATATATATATATATATATATATAGCTTATAGCTTATATACCAATTACTTAACCAATGTACGATATATTTAATTCTGGTTAGTTAATATATTTTTTTATATAAAATAATTAATGTGTTATTTCATGATTATTTTTATATTATAATGTAATCATAATTTTTATTCACTTGAAATAATATTTTATTGATTTATGCAATCATTATTTAATGCACTCTTTTTTTCATAAAAAGAAAGAAAGAAACAAATAATAAAATTGATAGATTAGTAAATAAATATTCCATGGGAAGAGAAGTAGTGGGGTTTTCCATGGGAAAATAATTTTTGATTAAAATTTTTCAAAAATTCTGACACATTTCGATCGGAATTTGAAATTATGCTCTTTTCCCACGTTGGCTGAAATGGGAAAATAATTTTTTATTAAAATTTTTCAAATATTCCGACCTATTTCGGTCGGAATTTGAAACTATAATCTTGTCCCACATCGGCTGAAAGATGTGAGTTTTTCCATCTTATAAGTGGAGCTTTGATGCATAAAGTCCAACAGCTGTGGAGTAATAAAAAATAAGCAAATATAGGAAGGATTGTAGTTAGTACTTAGTAATAAGATTTAATAAACTATATTTAGAATTAGAATTCAATAAAATAATAATGATAATATATACTAGTACTAATTAGTAATATAGTAATAAGATATAATATTGTGGTGCTATGATATCTCGAGCTAGGGAGTATACATGCGATACAAAAAAATATATATCTGAAAGATTTCTAAAATTATTGTATATTTAAAATTCTGACCGATTTCCGTCAGTATTTGAAAAATAAATACATTTTTTTAATTAATTCCAACCGATTTTGGTCGATAAATGCAATTTGACTGTCAGTCAACACATTGAATAAATCGACTGTTTTCTGTTGAAAAATTTCGACCGATTTTGGTCAAAACACCTTAGCGACCATCATTTTTCTGACTAATTAAAAGCGGTCGAAAATCAGTCGCTTTTTCTCATTTTCGACTGATTTCGGTCCGTTTTCCTGGATGAAATTAGCTTGTTTTTAGTGCAAAGTGTTTTTTTCCAAATTAGTGTTCAATCCCCCAGTATAACTGTGTCTCTTTCTATTTATAAAGGGATATGTGCCACAAAACCCTAATAGTATAGATCCCGAGAATATTCACTAGAATATTCTCTTCAAAGTATTATCCCTAAAACTAGTCGTTATTACTCCGTTAAATGAGAGTGTTCGTCCTCGACCTCGGTCTCTGTTGGCTCATTGACCTTGCCTTCGTTATTCGTCTAACTCATGCCAATGAAGCGTAACAACCTTTGAATGTTCTCCTAATGTTGATTTGGCCTTAACGTCACTATGATAAATTTTTCTCATATGGTTAGTCCCTCCGCTTGTCGAGGTCACCTTCATGGGTGATTCAATGAGCGGATAATGTCGTTCATGTTCATTTCTATGGCCGAGCTCGCTGAACAAATAACATTGGTCGTCTTTATAATGGTGAGCAGGCGACGTGGCTGTATGTTGGCCGCACATTTTGAACCCTTGGATTTCTCAGTTGGCTTGCTGGAACCATTTGATCCAAGACAAGAAGTGACGTCATGATGACGCTAATTCCCGATGCATTGCGTAGATTCTCATGTGACTTTTGATTGGCTCTGCCATTTCGATCTTTGTACCAATTATGGCGAACCATTTCGATTCTGATGCCTCAAACTCTATAAATAGGGAAGGATTTGTTGAGATTCAAGCATTTTACACTCTCTTCACTTCTCCTTTGTAATTTCTTTCCCTTCTTCATAGGGTTTGATCACACTTCTGATTTCTTCTTCTATTTTCTTACTAACCTCCACAACAATGTCAAACCTTTTATCTTATGCCAATGTGGAAGATCATTTTGTTCCTTCTTCCATCGTGTTTTCCGCTCAAGGGGAAGACGTCAGTGTTGTCGTTAAGGAGGAAACTCTCCCCTTGGTGGAGGAGATTATACCTCGATACCTGATGCCAAACCTGATATCCACAAGCCACCGGAAGTGGTGACCGAGAGGTTTCAATCCACGTTGATGGTTGAGAGTTTAGCCGAGTTTAAAGCTAAGTTTGGCCTTACCTATTACGTGGAGTTAGTTCCTGTGGGTAACGATGAAGTACAAGTCCACCGTCCAGCATAATGCGCCCTTTACGCCTATCCGTTCACCATCGGCTTTTCGTCTCCCTTCCCTCCACTGATAGAAGAGTTTTGCCACCACTATAATGTGTGTCCTGCACAACTCGCCCCCTACGTCTTCAAGGTGTTGTCAGAGTTTGTTGTATTGGATGAAGTAAAGGTCATGGTGCGCAACTTGGTGAAACTTTTCCGCCCCCCTCCATTTCTACCGAGGAACATTACTGAACCTTTGCCACCGTGGGGAAAGTGCTTGGTTGTGAGGAAGTATGAAAAGGGTAGTCAACATTAATGGCTCGACTATTTCTTCGCCAGGACTGAGGCTGTAGTGTTTGATGTCGCCGACTTCCTGGAGGCCTGGAACCCAACCCCTAAGTATTCGTGTTAATTGTATTTCTTCTTTTCTCTAAAAATTCCTTTTGTTTTGGGCCAACCACATAACTCTTTTCTTTCTACAGCTACTAATCGACCTCTCTAGTTAGTGACATATCTCACAGACTCGATCAGGAAGATCCTCCCCTATACGGCGGGGCGCGAATGACCATGGCAGCCGTTGAAGGTTCTCCTAATGTTGATTCGGCCTTAACATAATGTTGATTCGGCCTTAACGTAACTAAGACAAATTTGTCCCATACAGTTAGTATCTCCTCTTGTTGAGGTCGACTTTGTGGGCGAGTTCAATGAGCGGATAATGTCGTTCGTGGTCGTCTTTATGGTCGAGCTCGTTGAACAAATACTATTGGTCCTCTTTGTAGTGGAAAGCATGCGACGTGACTCTTTGTGGGTCGCACATTATAAACCCTTGGATTTCCCGGTGGCTTGCTGGAAACATTTGATCCAAGAGAAAAAGTGACATCATAACATCATGCGTCATGATGCCGCTGATTCCTGATCGTTGTGTTAATTCTCGCGTGACCTTTGATTATCTTTGTTTTTTCGATCTTTGTGCAAATTATGGTGAACCATTTCGATTTTGGTGCCTCAAACTCCATAAATAGGGAAGGATTTGTTGAGATTCAAGTTTTTAACACTCTATTCACTTCTCCTTTGGAATTTCCTCTCATTCTTCACAATATTTCATTTCACTTCTGATTTCATCTTCTATTTTCTTACTAACCTCCACAACAACGTCAAAAACTTTCATCAGATGCCAATGTGGAAGATCATTATGTTCCTCTGGCCATCGTGTTTCCCGCTCAGGGGGAAGACGCCTTTGTTGCCGTTGAGGAGGAAACTCTCCCCTTCGTGGAGGAGATTGTACCTCGATACCCTGATGACAAACACGATTTCCTCAAGCCACCGAAAGTGGTGACCGAGAGGTTTCAATCCATGATGATGGTTGAGCTTAGCCAAGTTAAAGGCTAAGTTCGGCCTTTCTGATCAAGTGGAGGTAGTTCCTATGGGTGACGAAGAATTACGAGTCCACCATCTCAGATATTTCTCCCTCTACGCCTATCTGGTCACCATCGGCTATTTGTTCCCCTTCCCTCCGTTGATAGAAGAGTTATGTCGCCACTATAACGTATGTCCTGCGTAGCTTGCCCCTACGTCTTCAAGGTGGTCAAGATGTTGGCGATGTTTGTTGAATTGGCTGAAGTCGAGGTCACGGTGTGCTACTTGGTTCACTTTTTGTCCCCCCCCCCCCNTTGGTGGTAAGGATGGATCACAATGGTAGTCGGCATTATTTGCTTGACTACTTCTTCATCAGAACTGAGACCGTAGTGTCTGAAGTCACCGGCTTTCTTGAGGCCTGGAACTCCACCCGTAAGTATTCGTGTTGTTTGTATTTCTTCTTTTCTCTAAAATTCTTTTTGTTGTGGGTCGGCCAAATATCTCTTCTCTTTCAGTAGCTACTAATCGACCTCTCCAGTTCTAGCAGGGATCCGTGACTGTACGAGCTTCTTCTAGAAGTTCAAACCGGCTATCCACTCGACAGGTAATCTCTCTCTTACCATCGGTGTTGTTTTTATGCGGTGAATGTTCTTCGTTTTTACTGCTCTCTTCCTTTTTGTTTTTCTCTAGGTTCTGTTAGAGGGACCGCGAGGAGGGCTAGGTCCCCCTTCCCCTTGTTCCGGAGTAAAAGGACCGCTACGCCTTCAATATCCTCCCATGTTCTAACTGTTGCAACTTCTGTCTTCGCCCTGTTGATGGTCAATTTCGACACTCCTTTTTAAAATTAATTTACTTATACTTAATAATTTGCAATGATGGTTTTGGAAGAATTTTCTATCAATAATACATATTTTTACAAATTAATTAAGTATTAATTTGGAATTAATCACCCAATATTAGTATTATATAATTACAATGTACTTACTATTTTAGTATTATCATAAAAAAAATTATATACACCACATATGCTCTATAATTAATTTAAAAAAATTAGTTCTCAATTTCAGTTAAATAGGCTAATATGTTAATAATCTAAAATTAGTGTCATAATTTAGAAGTCAACGTACTTTACAAGTAATTAATTACAATAATTTGTAGTATGATTGATAATTATAATTTTACTACATTTTTAGTGAAAATTAATTAAGTTTAATTAAATTAATTTTAAAGAGGTTAAAGACCAAATGGCTACAATTGCAATTCCTTAATTAATCACAAATGGCCATTTCTTAAAATAATTCAAACCCAAATACCAGGCCCAAATCCGATATGGCTTAGGTTCAAGTCCCTCACTCTTCGCGTTGGCAATCTGTGCCACTCCTATTAGACCAATAAGCAATTTTCATGTAACTCATCTATATCACTCACAAAACAGACACACGCATTCTTGACCGTCGATCCTCGCCATCAATGGACCATGTTTAATCTTTCAATTTCTCATTATTTTAAAACCACCACTAGTTTGTGTCTTAACCGTTGGATTACAAGGATCCAGTGGTTCCGCTTTTCCCCATTTAAAACTTTTAATATCCGAATTATCAGGGTCGTTGATCAAATAATCCCACATCCTAGATCCAATCTCCCCATTTAAACCCATGAGACAAAGCCTAGTTCCTCTAACCCTAAAATAATTTCCCCTAAGACTCGACCGCCATATTTCCCCTTCCTCTCTCATTTCTCTCAACACCACAGACCCGTAAATTACCAATCCTTGCACTAATTAGTGCAAGGCCATGAATCACGATAAGAAATCATTCCTTCTGCCTTCATTACCTAGGATTCTCGCTGAATATCTGCCCATGTCGCCTTTGAAATTCCAATCCCGTAAACCCAAAAACCCTAACCTAGAGATGAAACTTCAAATCATCTGTGGTGTTTCAAATCCATGGCATGCATGGCCATCCATCGTGTCTCTGTACTACAAATCTTGCCATTCTCTTTCTGTTTCCACTATTTAATTTCAAAAGCACTAATATTGAAGTCACAGACCAAAGGGTGAAATCTCAAGTCCGTCTGAGATTTCTTGTGTTCTTTCAAGTCAAAGCGCATGAGAAGCCTTCTCAGAACCTCATTATGATTAGTCGAGGTCCAAATGTCAAATGCAATGACCTCTGGACATTGGGGCTTTACCCGATGTATTTTGCCATCAACGGACAATCTTCTCTCACTCAAGTATGTTGATACCCAATTTTTCTCATATATATTTTGTAAATACATATATACTTTCAAAATAGTGCATGAGCATCAACTAGTATTTTTTCATAATTTTTAAAGGCTTTTAATCAATTTATTCCGGCATTTTATTATCTAAATAATTATTAATTGCATAACAAACAATTTTATAATAATTTATTACTTAACTTTTATCATTTATATTCATATTAAGCTTTAAGCGTTTTATGTGTATTATATTTGCATCTTTAGGCTATAATAGCCACATATATGCATAATTACATTGGTTACACACGAAAATGACTTTTTATATTTTTATAATATTAAGTAATTATTTTAAATTATTTTTCATGCATAAATGAATTTTTTTATTATTTATTAATTATTTTTATAAATTAATTTACGAGTTTAATTAGGTATTTAAAATCTAGCCCCTTTCCTAATTAATTTCGGACCTAGCCCCAACCCAATACAACCTAATCCATTAACCAGCCCAATACCCATACCCGTCCTAACCTAGTATCCATACCCGTCCACATTAACCCACCCGGTCTAAAATCTTTAATTCTAGCCGTAAATCTCAAAAGAGCAACGACTCCTAACACCCCAACCCCTCTAACCCTAACCCATTTCCACCTACCCGCCGCCCTCAAACGCTCTTGTCTCCCTCCCCTTTCTCTTCTGAAACCCTAGCGCCGCACTCCCATTTTCCCTTCTAATTCCTATCCAGAAATGGAATCATTTAGCGATTCTTTACCTTATTTGGCCCTATCTCTTTACCTTCTACTCATCTGGGGTATTACTTAACTCGCTTACCTCAAATGACAAGATGATCTTGAGAGATTCGAACCATATCTGATACAAAATATCTTATATGTTGGTTATTTCCGTCTGGGTTCATCCTAATCTATGTGAATACGAATATTTTCATATCTTCCACTGATTCGTCCTAACCTAAAGTTAGGATCTTTCAGATCTTAGTTGAATCAAATATAGGACAATTCTGTTTTTGAATAAGATTTTTGTCTAGGTTCATTATGTGATATTTGTGCTGATTTTATGGTTCTCCTTTTGAATATCCTCTTGTCTACCCTATGTACCTTATTTTTTACTGTCGATTCTAGGGTTTGAAATCTTCTACTGATTTTTGTTTACTCTTTCCTTTCTCATATGATGTTGATGTTTTCCTTATTTACATTCAATCTACCATGCTTCTATTATTTCCTTACCTTATTTGCTTTGAGACATCCTGTCGATTGATACTTTCCTTATTTTGAGTAGTACTCGCCTGATTACACGCTGTTATGACTGTTAATTGATTGAACTCCGACTTCGATTAATTTTGAGAATATTTTTCATTCCTTATTTGTGTATGCTTGATTTGTTCCCTTATTTGTCCGCTTAATTCCGTGCTATTTAAACCCCTTCTCCTCCCATCTTAGACAGACTCGAACTCTCATACTCTCTCTAAAACTTAAGCTCTCTTGTTCTGATTCTGTGCTAATTGTCTTTGGTTTTGGCTAGCTGAAAGCCAAGGCCAAGTTATTCTGGAACTTAACTGTTGTGGCATACTTACTTGCTTTCTTACTTAACTGGCATGTCTGAACCCTTTGTAATTCCATTCCTTATACTTTGATCGACTAGCATGCTTTAATTCCCAGTATGATCCTGTCCTTCACATGATTTTATAATCCCATTGAGTGACAATATTAATTTACGATTAAGTTGTTTTAAATAATATGAATCCTCTCATAAGTTAGCCTAATGTCTAATTTGTTTCATGCACTAATCTTAAACCTGTTCTGAACTTTGCATTCCTCAGGATACTATAAGCATGTAATCAATTAGTTTGTTGCTTAACTCATATGCCTTGTCTGCTTAATTCGTGAGTTTGGCCAGTTTCACTATTGCTGCCTAATTTCTTCTGTGATTAAGCCATGATTTTCATAAGTACTAGCATGAGTATTTAGCTTAACTAGACTTCAAATTATTTGAACTGTGTGCTAAGTATGAACTTTGTTTTCTTCTTGGTGTTGTTCTGCTTGCAACTCTATGTTCTAAACTTTCTTTCTTCTGAAATCAAACATTTCTTTTTTCAAAAAAAAAAAAAACCTTCCCCTACTCCCTTTTATGTACTGGTTTTAAAACCCCACTCCTAGTCCCTTAGGTTCTCAACAATCCCAGTGTGAGCACTGCTTAGGGTCCACATGACACTACCCTGAACTCTGACACACTAGGGGCTGGTTTTCCAATCTATTATGAATTGCTTTTTGAATGTGTGGCTCTGGTGTGAGCATTTCCCTAGGTCCCCTGAGGCCCTTGGGAACTTTGACACACGAGAAACCTGTTTCCAACGGACTATGGAGGAATCACTATGTTGTTATGGTGGAAGGCTGGTTCCCAGGTTTATTTGGGCCTATGAAGGCTCCCTATAGTGTAACTATTACCATTATGTAATTCATTTGATATTCTGGGCTGTAATAACTCTATAGTAATAAATATGAGAATATTTAGTGAATCTAGGGGGGGACCACTAACATCTTCTGTTAAAACTGGGTTGAAATCCTGCCTATAGGATTTAATAATGCTGATTGAACTATGTCAGTACCATGCTGTGTTTAGAAATCCTACCTATAGGACTTTCACGATCTTTGATCTTGTATTTTACATTTGCATACTAGAGATCCTGCTTATAGGACATTCGTTTGATTCTGTACATTATAAATCATGTTCATAAGATCTATACATGTTTTCAACAAACGTGCATTAGCAATCATGCCTATATGTCACGATCCCATTCTCCCTCCGAACGGGTTCGTGATGGCACCTAGTCTAGACGACTAGGTAAGCCTAATCATTCAAGTAAATTAAGAGTGCACGAGGAAAAATAGAGGAAAATAAAGTAAGGTAATACTAATACTCAATGCCGCTCGGCATTTACAACTTACTTCACCCCAGACCTGGAATATCTACAACATCACAAGCTAAACTCTATGATTCAATATACAAAATTGAAAATGAAAGTGTAGTCTCATATACGAACTATAACTAAGCTAGAATAGGAGGGGGACTCGGAAGCTCTGCGGACGCTGCAGAAATACCTCAAAGTCTCCCAAGGATCTGCTACTCTACCGACTCCGAAACGGTGCACTGGTACTTGGATATTCACATGGGAAAAACATGCACAGAAGGGCGTGAGTACTCCACATTTGGTACCCAGTAAGTGCCAATCCTAACACCAGTCAGGTAGTGACGAGGTCAGGTTGCGGCTCTACTAAGTTTACAAAAAAATAAACAAATATAATTAACAGTTAAGTAAAGCAGTAATAATTAACGGGAAGTAAAGTGAACCGGAAAGAACGAAGTAATAAATCTCAGTTCCGCACAACATATAAATCAGTAGATAGTCGTACAATGTAATACAGGGAAAAGTCTCAGGTCTCGGCCCACAGTCCCAATGTAAATATGCAATACAATGCAATGGAAAGTCTCAAGTCTCGGCCCGCAGTCCCAATGTAAATATGCAATACAATGCAAGGGAAAGTCTCAGGTCATAGCCCGCAGTCCCAATGTAAATATGCAATACAATGCAAGGGAAAGTCTCAAATCATAGCCCACAGTCCCAATGTAAATATGCAATACAATGCAAGGGAAAGTCTCAGGTCATAGCTCGCAGTCCCAATGTAAATATGCAATACAATGCAAGGGAAAGTCTCAGGTCATGGCCCGCATTCCCAATGTAAATATGCAATACAATGCAAGGGAAAGTCTCAGGTCATAACCTGCAGTCCCAATGTAAATATGCAATACAATGCAAGGGAAAGTCTCAGGTCATAGCCCGAAGTCCCAATGTAAATATGTAATGCGAGATGTACATTAGGTATAGCGTAATTCATAAGTTTGGGAAAAAAGTTGGCAAATATAAAGGAATGTACTTAACCTAGTTTCAAATAATAGTAACGAGTGGAAAAAAATCGTGTAAAATCGTTGGAGTTGATAAAATCTTAAGTCGCTACTCATTCAAACCAATGACAGAGATAATAGGAATTGAAGATGAAGTATGTCATAGAAGGGAACAATGGAATTTGTGAAATATCCCGTGCACGTACTCGTCACCTCACGTACACGGGGGTTTTATACCAAAAATCCGTTATAAATGCCTAAGGGAATTTCCCCAACACAGAGTTAGGCAAGCCAAATACCTCGACTGTGCTAATCAACAAATAATCCTGCTCTTGCCACGAGTATCCAACTCTGGGTGGCCCAAATCTATTCAATTTGATTGCATAATGTGAATATCATTTCAATAAATCAAACTAACTAATTAATTCGAAGCTAATACGCGAAATTAGGATTTTTGACCAAAATGCCCCTCGGGCCCACATTTTGGAATCGGGTAAAAGTTATATTTCCCGGACACCCATTCACTGACGAACTCACTCAAACAAGAATCATCGAAATCTGATGTCAAAAACCCCCTAAATTCTAAGAATTTCATTTGGGGAAGTTTCATCAAATTCCCATGGTTTTTCCCCCATTTTTGTTAATTAAACTAAAGAAAACAACGGGGATTAATGGTCTAACAACGAATTAGGATTAGAAAACGCTACTGATGATCCTTCTCTTGAAAACCCACTGAAAATCGCCAATTCCCGAGCTCTCAAACGATTTTAGACTTATGAAATTCAAACCCTCGGATTTTTGGAATGAACACATAGGGATCTCGCACCTGCGGTCCCTTTCACCGCTCCTGCGGTACCACACCTACGGAAAAAGCATCACATGTGCGGAATTCACTTAAGTCCACTAGGGCTGCACCTGCGGTCGTTTGGTCGCGCCTGCGGTTCCGCACCTGCAGAGCCCAGGTCGCACCTGTGACCACTGGTCAACCCCCTGCACCGTCGCACCTGCGACCAGCCCTATCGCGCCTACGTGTCCGCACCTACGGAAAAACCTTCGCAGGTGCGAAACACCAGAAGAAAGCCTGGTTCAGCAATTTGTTAAGTTCCAAATTCTCCCGTTAAGCATCTGAAACAACCCGAGGCCCCCGGGACCTCAACCAAAACCACCAACTGACCCTAATACCTTATTCGAACTTGGTCGAGTCTAAAATAAACACGTCCATAGCATCAAAATCCTCAAATATGTATAGATTCATTCGACGCCGAAATACGTCTAAACTCATCCGAATGACCTAAAATTTTGCACACATGTCATAAACGACATTACGGACCTGCTGTCACTTCCGGAAATCCATTTTGAGTCCGATACCAAATCTCACCTATCGGCCGAATTCGCCGAATTTCTAACTTTCACCAATTCAAGCCTAAATCCACAACTGACCTCGAAAACACATTCCGAGTACGCTCCTAACTCCGAAATCACCCAACGGAGCTAACGGAGTCAACAGAATTCCATTCCGGATCCGTCTTCACACATCTCTAGCTACGGCTAAATTTCTAAAGCTAAATTTCCACATTTATGGACTATGTGTCATAAATCTCCCCGGATTTCATCACTCAACGCACCGACAGGTTCTAATAACATAAAAAAAAGACATGGGAGAAGCGGTAAATAAGAGCCTTTTATCATACCTGCTGGGATATAATTGAAGAGGATATGGTTGCCATGGTTAAAGCATTCTTTTGTGGGCAGAATCTACCTACATATGTGACTCATACAAACTTAGTATTACTGCCTAAAAAGAAAGAAATTAACACATTTGCAGACTTGAGGCCAATTAGTTTAAGTAACTTTGTCAACAAAATCTTTTCGAGGGTGATTCATGAAAGAATTGTTGACATGTTACCAAACTGGATCTCTGAAGAACAGGCAGGATTCGTGAAGGAGAGGAGCATAGTGGAGAATGTTTTGTTGACACAGGAGATTATAACAGATATAAGATTGAGAAAAAGATTTGGACCAAACGTTGTGATCAAACTAGACATGGCCAAAGCCTATGATAGGTTGTCCTGGTTATTCCTGACCAAAATGCTAAGGAAGATGGGATTTTCAGAAAATTTCATTGGGCTAATCTTTGATCTGATTGG
>ML386224.1:0-60814 GCA_005239525.1 Nicotiana knightiana
ATATATATATATATATATATATATATTGGCCCAGTCACCTGCCATATGGACCGTTCACTATTATATGATTATAATAGATGCATCTATGAAATGGCCACATATGCATTTTTTATCAACATAGAATTTGACTTTTGTGAGGTTGTTTGCTCAAATTATTAGAGCATAGTTCCAAAGTGTAAAATTATGAATAATTTCTTGATAATGCTAGTTTAAATTCATATCGGTTTAGCAAAAATTATATGCATCCAATAATAGCTAAACACTTGCTTATGAGAATAAAACTCTAAGAAAAAAATTAAGATGGGATATATTATTAACATGCAGTGACGCTTATATGCATCAAGCCAACAAGTTATAGTAAGTTCTCATATCACCATTGGTTCAGGTCTGGAACCAATGATACCTATCTAAATTTTTTGATGTGCTCTATATATTTTAATTCCTACACCACAACACAGAAATATGGATCCCTAAAGAAGGTTAGGAATACGTGTTGATGATTACAATATTAGGGGGGAGAAAATGAGCAGTTGGAATGTTATACATGAAATGAATTATCTGGATCCTCGTACAAGAAAATTTAAACTTAAGTTCGTTTGACAATTCATTCGCAATATGTTGCCAAGCACATTTGCTGACCCAATATGAAATATCATATTCTACATATAAATGCTTCAAATAGAATAAAGTCCATGATGAATAGAGTTTATGGCACGCACGAAGCGTAATAGACCAATTGGTTCTAAAGATAAAATTTCTTGTAGAAAGATGTGAGTAAATGATCACATTAAAGAGATAAGTGCTCTAGGTACCTAAAAATAATGAGATAAAGAGATCTCGATAATTTATATCCTTATTGATTAATGTTGGAACCAATTTAAAAAAGATCGTGGATGATATCTTTGATATAATATACCGCTCAATATTATATGACAAGGATCTTGAGCTCTTGGCCGAACGAGAAATACGCAATCAAGATTGACTTCATCTGATAAACGTAAAGTTTTGGATGGATATCCCAAACACGTGAAAGTATAAAGCATGTTGAGGTAAATATATGTTTTTGTGTGAAAAGTTAACTGAAAAATCAAGTCGAAAGACATAATGACGACTTGTGGCACAAAACTTTTTATAAATATCCTGGAATTGATTATATGGAGATAAATGTATAATGAAAATTCTAGAAGGATTTAAATTATTTAAAGCATATAAAGATTCTCGAATTTTTTTTAAATAAAAGCTTCAATAAATCCTTATATAGATTATAGCAATCATGGCATATACGATTTAATTTTGTGTGTTAGTACAATTGGTGCACTTATGTATCTTGAATATAACAATACATGCTGGTGATACATAGTTTTCCTTATATGTGGAGATATTAAAACATGATTAATATTGCAAAAGGAATCCGTGATATCGATTTGTTTATCCTAACAAATATTGTCAAGGTTTTGTTGGTTATGCAAATGCAGGGCATAGTTCAATGTTAGAAAATCTATTTGCCTACGAGAGTACGGTCATATAATAATACTCAACAAGATTCCTGTGACGACCCAAAGGGTCATCACCTATGTTATTACCCATTCCGTACTTCTGAGGCCTTGAAAACCTCATTTGTATTTGCCTCGATTTGCATGCGTAGTCCGAGCGCGTAGCCGGACAGCTTAAATATGTAATTCTGTGAAAAATGCTAAGATTTGATAATAAAATGAATAAATTTGACTTTGGTCAACATTTTGGGTAAATGGACCTGGACCCGTGATTTAATGGTCCCGGAGGGTCCGTAGAAAAATATGGGACTTGGACGTATGCCCGGAATTGAATTATGAAGTTCCGAGCCCGAGAAATGAATTTTTGAGTAAAATTGTTTTTTGAAAATATCTATGGAAATTGAAAATGAAATCTGATTAGAAAGTGATGGTATCGGGCCCGTATTTTGGTTCCGGCTCCTGTTACACGTCTTATATATGGTTTAAGTCCTTTATGTAAAGTTTGGTTGAAAACAGATTTCGTTTGACATGTTTCGAACTTAAAATGGAAAATTTGATGTTTTATGAAATTTGATAGAAATCATGAATTTTGAGGCTTAATTCGATGCATATGATGTTATTTTGGTGATTTGATCGCACGGATAAGTTCATATGATATTTTTGAGGTACTGTGTATATTTGGTTTGGAGTCCCAAGGGCTCGGGTGAGTTTTGGATAGGCCACAAATTGCATTTTTCTGAACATAGAACTGCTGGCTGGCAAGGGATCGCAAATGCGAGTCATTCATCGCAAATGCGAAGTCCCTCCTCCTACACAGTGATCGCAAATGCGAACTATGCTTCGCAATTCCCATGTCAGGGGTGTTCGCAATTGCGAACCCCTGTTCGCATTTGCGATACCAACCAGTAGCCTGCCCTGTACAAAATCGAGTTTTTACTTCATATTTCATATTTTCTCAAATTCAACACTCTTAGGCGATTTTTCCAAAGAACAAGATTCTTCTAAATCAGTTGTAAGGGATTTTTACTCATTTCTTTCAATCATTAATATTATTTAACATGTTTTCAACTTAAAAATCAGGGATTTTCATGGGTGAAATTGGGTGTTTGGGGTAGAACTTAGGTTTTTTCTAAAAATTGGGATTTGAGTGGGTGATTGACCTCCGATTTGAGATAATTTTATATGGATAGACTCGTGAGAGTACGAAAGTTCTGAAAATGTAAAATTTACCCGACTTCGAGATGCTGGCCTAAGGGGCATTTTGGTCATTTCACCTAATTTCGCGCCGTAAGCTTTAATTAAATAGTAGAATCAGTTGCATGAGATGTTATTTACGGTATGAAATTTATTTGAATAGATTTGGGACATTTGGAGTTGCATACTTGTCGCAAACGTGTGATTTCGGGTTGATTGCTATAATTCAGACCCGAGGTAAGTGTTCGGTCTAACCTTAGCTTGAGGGAATAGGAGTTGAGTACAATTTGCTACTTGCTAACTGTCAAATACGATGTATAGGCATGGTGACGAGTATCTATACATTGGTGTCTAGCATGACCGTGAGTCCTTCTATTGTGAATATTCTGATTTTTTGGTAATTTCCATGCTTAATTGATGATTCCTATATGTTGTGAAGAATATGTGAAGGGAATTGTATTCTGTAAACTCTGTTGGAGCATTGGCTCAAATTGTAATGAATACTGAATAAATATGAGGTGTTACGTCCTCGGAACATTGGCTCAAATTGTTAAATGAATAATGAAGAAATATGAGATATTACATCCTTTGGAGTGTTGGCTCAAGTGATAGAATAAATCATGGAAATGAAAGTGAAAGAAAGAGAAAGAGTTATTGAAATATACCCTTTTCGGGATTTAATTGTTTAATTGATATACCCTTGCCGGGATTTATTTGTTAATTGATGTTACCCTTGCCGGGATTAAATTGTTTAATTGATGTTACCCTTTCCGGGATTAAATTGTTTAATTGATGTTACCCTTGATGGGATTTACTTGTTTAAGTATTGTTCCCTTGCCGGGATTCCTATATCTATTCTGTTTACTTCCTTGCCCTTGGTTTTGATTGTTATTTGGGTAAGGAAGAGTGTTAAAGCACGAAGGGTGATGTCGTGCACTTGTGTTGGTGAGAATGAAAGTAAAGCACGAAGGGTGATGTCGTGCATTGTTTGATATTGTCTCCCTTACTGGGATGTTGAGATTACTGTTGTTGTTCCCTTGCCGGGATTTCTATTTCTATTCTGTTTACTTCCTTGCCCTTGTTTATGATTGTTGTTTGGGTGAGGAAGAGTGTTAAAGCACGAAGGGTGATGTCGTGCCGTACGATGTACCATTCCGTACCATATACATTGATTACATTATACATTGCATACTGAGGAAAGAGAGTAAAATCACAAAGGGTGATGCCGTTCCATGATTTACATTGAATACATTATACATTGCATAGTGAGGAAAGAGAGTAAAAGCACGAAGGGTTATGCCATGCCATGATTTATTACATTATACATTTCATAGTGAGGACGAGAGTAAAAGCACGAAGGGTGATGCCGTGCAAGTTTGTGATTTCTTGACCTTATTGATATGCTGGCTTTGTTGCTCTTTTCCTTATTGAGATTTCTTATACGAAATTGTTGTCTCCCCACCGCATGTTCCCCTTCATTTATTCATTGTTTTCTTCCTATATTTCTTATCCATTGCATATATGTATATACCTTTATTTGAACTGCACAGGTTTATTTGGTAGTCTGGTTCTAGCCTCGTCACTACGGTTGTACTGATGTGATACCTGCACTTCTTTATGTTGTGCAGATTACGCAGCCGGACCCGGAGGGCATCATTAGTGGGAGTGTCTTCCAGCTCATCATAGAGGCTTCAAGGTATACCCGCTGGCGTTCGTGGGCCTTGGCGTCTCTTCCATCCCTTTGCCTTCGATTCTATCTTGTGTTTTCCTTTAGTTTCAGAGGCAGACATGTATTTCCTTTCAGACTTGTATTTAGAACTCTTAGACAGTTCATGAGTTAGTGACACCAGGTTTTGGGAAATTTCGCGTCAATGTATTGTAATTGTCTTTACATAGCTTAAAACCGTATTTATTTCCGCTATTTAATTTGTGAACTGATTTAGTTTATTCAGTTAGGATGAGTTTATGATGCTAGTTTAACTACACACATTGGCTTGTCTAGGGGGTTCAACGCTAGACGCCATCACGGCCCGACGGTGGGATTTATTGAAGACAATACTGCATACATAGCTCAATTGAAAGAAGGATTATCGAAGTAAATAGAATAAAACATATTTAACAAAAGTTTTATTTTAGACATGATCAATGTTGAACAAATTTTTTTAAGTGATAATTTGGAAAACATCTTTACAAGGCATTACCGACCTCAACAATTGAGAAGTTGTTATAAAAGATTGTAATTTGTTGTCTCCGAGATATCAAGTGATGTTTTTAAAAGGGGAGTAAAACACGTAATACACTCTTTTCTCCTTAGCCAAAAGTTTTCTTCCACTGGGTTTTCCTTCCAAAGTTGTTTAATGAGGCAGAAAGCAATGCGATTACAATATATTTATACTTTTGTTCCTTCACTAAGATTTTTTTCCCATAGAGTTTTTTCTTAGTAAGGTTTTAATGAATCACATGTAACGACCCGATCGGTTGTTTTATGAATTTGCATCCCGTTTCTCCCTTTGATGCTTCACACATGTGTAAGTTTAGTTTTATGACTTGCGGGGTTGATTGGTTTCGTTCTGGGAAGGTTACAGGTTGATTTAGACCCTTTGGCTCTTGGCTTAGGAGCCTAAGCTGATTATGTTGGTCAGTGTATGATTTTTGTAAGAATGGCCCCAATGTTTTCATGGATTCCATAGCTTTGTATCATGATTTTGGACTTGGGCCTATGCCCGAAATTGAATTTAGAGGTATGTAGGTTGAATTGTGTTATTTTGCCAAAAATTGCAATTTGAGGTTTAGAAGTTTGACCGTGGGTTGAATTTTGTCTATCAGGTTTGAAATTTGATTTTAGGACTTGGAATAGGTCCGTATGCTATTTAGAAATTGTCTGCAAAATTTGGTGTCATTTGGAGTTGATTTGATAGGACTCGGACGCTTCGTTGCAATTCTAGAAGTTCTTAAAGTTTACTTTGAAATTCATGCATTTTTGTGTTTGATTCGTAGTTTTAGACATTATTTTAGTGTTTTTGTCGCACGAGTGAGTTCGTTTGATATTTTTAGACCTGTATGCATGTTTGGTTTGGAACCACTAGGGCTCGGATGAGTTTCGAACACGTTTCAAAATGGTTTGTACTGAAAATGGAACTGCTGGTGTGTTGATGACCCTAGTGTAGCATTTTCGAACACCAGCGTCGCAATTTTGACCTTAGTAAGGGGATCACAAATATCGCCATTGTGACGTCTGGGTAGCAATTGTGAAATTGACATGGGCTGGGTAGTTTCGCATTTGTAAGGGAAGCAGGCGTCACAATCGTGAAGCCTATGTCGCAATTGCAACTTCCCACATAGGCTGTCAGTGCCGCATTTGCGAGATTTCCTTAACAATTATGAGGGTTCGCAATTACAAACCCAATGTCGCAATTGCGACTTGCAATTGAACAAAACGTTAGAAAGTCAGGATTTATATCATTTTATCACATTTAGAACCCTAAGCTCGGTAGGAGGTGATTTAGAGAGGGAATTTGTCACGACCCAATTTACCCTCCGAAAGGTATCGTGATGGCACTTGGTCTCTATGGCTAGGTAAGCCTAAAATTTGCGAAAAATGACAGAATCAATAAAAATAATGTAAAGACCCGTAAAATTTTCTTGTTTAAAATAATGCCCGAATGAGTCCCCGAGTTGTTTTTACTGTGAAAAATTTTAAAACGGACCTAGTTTGAGTAAAAAGTACCCCGGATTTGAAAGATGAATTTTTCCAAAAATTTGGGCGTTATGCGACACACTATGCGATTGCATAACGTGTATGCGGACCGCATAATGTTCACATACATGGACAGAATCACTGCCCCATTTGAGGACAACTACACGGTCCAATATGCGATCGCATTTCATTTCTGTGGACCGCATAGTTATCGCATTCTTGCCCATTGATTTTGGTGAGGGAGGTTATGCGACGCACTATGCGATCACATAATGTGTATGTGGACCTCATAGTGGTCGCATACCTGCACAATGTGTTTTAAATTTTGGCCCATCTTGAGGGCCATTCTGCGGTCGATTCTGCGGACCGCATGTCAGGAATGTGATCGCATTCCTGACCGCATTCCGGTGTCGGACTTCTATTTTTCTGATTTTAAAACCCGACCCCCAGTTCATTAAAACACCCCTCCCCTTCATTTTAACTGATTTCTGAGCAAAAATAGAGAGAACGGAGAGAGGGTTTTTGAGAGAGAAAGTTCTTCATCGAAATTGATTCTTCAAAGTCGCTCAAGCCCGGAATCTATCGAGTTAGGGTTATCTTCTTCACTCAAAAAGGTAAGTCTTCACCCCATTTTTCCCCAACGTTCTCAGATTTTAATTATGAATAAAACACATAGGATGGTTCTTCAAAATGGAGGTCAAACCCATACATGCATGTGAGTAAAACTTCTTAATCTAGCAAAAAGGGAGAGGGTTGGGGTAAAATTCACAAAGAAGGGGTGGTAATCTAATGGGGTCGCCTAGTGTTCGATAAAATGCTTAAAATAGTTCAAAATTGTATGCATGATTTCCAATTCTGAGTTGAATATGTTTAATTTTGTACTAGATTAACGGTACTAGTCGGTTCGGTGATTTGTGAGTAAAAGTTAAAAAGGGATTTCGACCCCAGGTATGTTTGGCTAACTTTAACCTTTGTAGAATCCTCTTGTTGGGCCGAGCATACGGTATGTGTACCTTATTTGAAAACATGTGAATTGATTGTTCAAATGTGTTGAGACATAAGATTCTATTCTCTGATTGTCCTAGTTGATTGCCATACAACCGTGCTATATGAGATTGTGAAAAGTGTTTTGATGTGCCTATCTTATTATGTGCAAAGCTCGTAAATGCTCGAGGGTATCGATATGAAAGTATGTGTTAATGAATGAAAGAAGGTTAATGTGCCCAAGTGTGGGAATGTATATAATGGCTAAAAACCGTGCGTGGTAAGTAATGAAAAAGGGTATTGTGAAATGATAAGAATGAGTTGAACAATTATGGCAATGCCTTGTATATGAATTACTACTTGGGGAGAATTATTGTGCCTTGGGTCCAAATATATGAATTGTGGACGTGAACTTGTGATTCCTTGAAATGATAATTCTTGTGATGTAATTGTTTGTGGTTGCTGTTTATGAAATATGATTGTCAGGTGGGATCGGGTTGCGCGCCGCAACACGAAGTAATAAGGTTGATGGGTTGTGGTGATAAGGGTGGCTGAGATAATAAGGGTGGCCGAGGTAATAAGGCTGGCCGAGGTAATAAGGATGGAATGTGATCATTATCACTATTGAAATGAAATCTATGAAACTCTTGAATATGGTGATGTTGAAAGGGGAAAAGGAGAGATTGTGAAACTTGTTAATTTTGGTTGTTTCTTTCCACGTGCATTGATTGATTGGTTCTATTACTGTCTCTTGATTGTGTATTATTTGATTTGTTCCGTGTTAATTGTCTGAGTATGTGCAAATTGGGTGTTCTAAATATGTCTGAGTATGTTCAAATTGGTTAAGTACCCTAATATGCTGGTATGAAAGATTGGCAGCAAACTCAAGTATGTGAATATGATTAAGTGCTAAGAGCTGTGAAATGATATGATAAACAGGAACTATGGTTGATTCAGTCATACTACACTGATCGTGGAAATGTCTTATTTTGACTCATGTTTTGGGCAATGATCTGTTGTGAATTGATATCACATGGGTGATTGGTTGTACTGAGATTATGTCCTTACAATGAAATTCTCTGTGAAAATGGTGTTGTTGGAAAGGAAAAAGGGGAATCTGTGGAACTTGTGATTTTGATTGTTTCTGTTTCTGTGCAATGCTTGCTGATTCTATTACTGTCTCTTATCTATGCATTGCTGATCTTACTTGGAGTAAAGTTTGTTCATACATACCAGTACAATTCAAATGTACTGACGTCCCTTTTGCCGGGGGCACTACATTCTTATGATGATTGTAGGTGGTGCCATAGTAGGTAATTCAGCCCACCGATCGTAGTGCTTCCTCTCCATTCTGTCAGCTGCATTGATGAGCCCCACTTCCTCTCGGGGCCATGTGTGGTTCATGCCACCGTCTTTTGATTTTATTGTGTATTGTCAGGTAGAGTCGGGGCCTTGTTTCCGGCAGGTAATGTTATGTTTGTAGTATTCGTAGAGGCTTTGTAGACACAATGTGGGTAATGTACATGCGTATTTTGGGTAGTAAGCGTACGGTTCGGAATCGTGGTCGACGTTGTAAATGTTGTATGTAATTTGTAAGCATTTGGATCATATGTTGGTTTTGATGAAAAGGTAGAAATGAAATCAAATCGTAAGTTTATGCGTAAGTCTAAATGGCTATTTCACATGGATAATGTATATTGAAATCACGGGGTAACGGGTGGGATAGGTGAGGCAAATCAGGTTCGCTTGACCGGGTTCATTCGGTTAGGCCTCGGTCTCATCCCTCGATTTTGGGGCGTGATAAACTTGGTATCAGAGCCTAAGGTTTTGAAAGTGTCCTAGGATGTCTCGGAGCCGTGTCTAGTAGAGCCCTTATTAACGGTGTGTTTACGACCACATCTATAAATAGGGGGCTACATGGACATTTAGGAAATTACCCTTTCCTTTGTTACTCTATATCGTGCGATGAAGTGGAAAGTGAAAATATTCTTGTCTAACTCGTGCTTTGCTAAACTCGATTTCCTAACCAAAATTATGAGACTAGGGTGTCCTAATGAGTCAGTTATTGAGTGGAAAGGGAATGGTGTGGTGCCAAAGGGTAGGTTTATTTCCTACCATAAGGCCTCGAAGATGATTAAAAAGGGGTGTGTTTATCATTTGGTCAGGGTTGCGGACACCACTTCAGAAGTGTCTGCCCCAGAGTCCGTCCTAGTCGTGAATGAGTTTCTTGAAGTATTTTCGGACGAGCTTCCAGGGATTCCACCAGATAGAGAGATCAATTTGGGGATTGATGTATTGCAAGATGCGCATCCAATATCTATTCCACCATACAGAATGGCGCCAGCAGAGTTGAGGGAGTTAAAGGAGCAGTTGAAAGACTTATTAGAGAAGGGGTTGATTCGACCGAGTATGTCGCCGTGGGGCGCTCCAGTTCATTTCGTCAGGAAGAAGGATGGGCCGCTTCGGATGTGTATTGATTATTGGCAGCTCAACAAAGTCACTATCAAAAAAAAGTATCCATTGCCTCGGATAGATGATTTGTTCGACCAATTGCAGGGTGCGAGGTTTTTCTCCAAAATTGATTTATGATTGGGGTATCACCATTTGAAGATAAGAGAGCAGGATATTCCTAAGACCGCCTTCAGAACTCATTATGGCCATTTTGAATTTTTGGTAATGTCCTTTGGACTGACCAATGCTCCAGCGGCTTTCATGGATCGTACGAATCGGGTTTTCAAGTCGTTTCTTGAATCCTTCGTGATTGTTTTTCTTGATGACATCCTTGTCTACTCACGGAGTCGAGAGGATCATGCTAATCACCTCAGGGCAGTTCTGCAGACTCTTCATCAGCACCAATTGTATGCCAAGTTTTCAAAATATGAATTTTGGCTGGAGTCAGTTGCGTTTTCTAGTCATGTTGTTTCCAGAGTAGGGATTAAGGTTGATCCCCAGAAGATCACAGCGGTGAAGGATTGGCCTAGACCAACGACCCCAACAGAGATTCATAGTTTCTTGGGCCTAGCTAGGTATTATCGGAGGTTTGTGGAGGGGTTCTCTACCCTCGCGTTCCCATTGACTAAATTGACGCAGAAAGAAACTAAGTTCCAATGGTCCGATTCTTGTGAGAAGAGCTTTCAGGAATTGAAATCAATATTGACTTTGGCACCAGTTTTAACTTTGCCAGAAGGCACGGGGGGATTTGTGGTTTATTGTGATACTTTAAGGGTTGGTCCGGGATGTGTGTTGATGCAACACGGGAAGGTTATAGCCTATGCTTCCAAGCAACTCAAGAATCACGAGAATAATTATCCGATGCATGATTTAGAACTCGCGGCAGTTGTGTTTGCATTAAAAATATGGCGGCATTATTTGTATGGGGTCCATGTGGACGTGTTCTCAGACCACAAGAGTCTCCAATATTTGTTCAAGCAGAAGGAGTTGAATTTAAGGCAGCGAAGATGATTAGAATTGCTTAAGGATTATGATATGAGCATTTTAAATCATCCAGGGAAGCGAATGTAGTGGCCGACGCTCTCAGTCGGAAGTCTATGGGTAGTTTGGCTCATTTGAAAGTGGATCAGAGGCCTATAGCTCGGGAGGTTTATCAATTAGCCAGTCTGGGGGTCCGTCTCTCAACCTCAGACGAGGGAAATATTATGGTGCATGATGGGGCAGAATCATCACTTTTAGCGGAAGTCAAGGAAAAGCAATATATGGATCCAGCATTGGCGCAGTTGAAGAAGGCAGTATTGAATAACAAGATTTCGGCATTTTCACTCGGTAGCAATGATGGTGTTTTACGATGCCAGGGAAGGCTATGTGTTCCTGATGTGGATAATCTTCGGGAGAGGGTGATGGCGGAAGCTCACACTTCCAGGTATTCCGTGCACCCAGGTTCTACGAAAATGCATCAAGATCTCTAGGAAGTTTATTGGTGGAGCAGTATGAAGAGAGGTGTGGCAGACTTTGTATCTAAATGTCCGAATTGTCAGCAGGTGAAGGCCGAGCATCAGAGGCCTGGTGGTTAACTCAGCTTATGGAAATTCCAATATGGAAATGGGAAATGATCAACATGGATTTAGTGGTAGGGTTACCTCGCACTCAGCGCAAGTTCTACTCAATTTGGGTGATAGTGGATCGACTCACGAAATTAGCTCACTTCTTGCCAGTCAAGTCTATCGATACTGCAGAATAGTACACTCAGTTGTATATCAAGGAAATATTCAAGCTTCATGGTACTGCAGTTTCTATTATCTCAGATCGAGGAGCCCACTTCACGGCTAATTTTCGGAGGAAATTGCACCAAGGTTTGGGTACTCAGGTAAATCTCAGCACGACTTTTCATCCGCAGGCTGATGGTCAGGCAGAGCGGACTATTCAGATGCTTGAAGATATGTTACGGGCTTGTGTGTTGAACTTCAAAGGTAGTTGGGATGATCATTTACCTCTTATCGAATTTGCTTACAATAACAACTTTCACGCTAGTATTCAGATGGCCCCATTTGAAGCATTGTACGGAAGAAGGTGTAGATCTCCGATTGGTGGTTCGAGGTTGATGAAGCGGAATTGTTAGGGCCAGATCTTGTGAACCAAGCGTTGGAAAAAGTCAGAGTCATTCAAGAGAGGATGAAAACCGTTCAAAACGGTCAAAAACCCTATGCGGACGTTCGTCGAAGAGAATTGGAATTCCAAGTAGATGATTGGGTATTCTTGAAGGTATCTCCCATGAAGGGAGTGATGCGGTTTGGGAAGAAAGGGAAATTGAGCCCAAGGTATGTCGGGCCATATCGAATTGCTCAAAGGATAGGACAAGTGGTTTACAGGTTGGAATTACCCCCTGAATTGCCATTAGTGCACCCGGTGTTCCACGTGTATATGTTGAAGAAAGTGGTTGGAGATCCATCAGCCATCGTGCCAGTTGAGACTATTGAGGTTAATGAAGAATTATCGTACGAAGAGCTTCCGATTTCGATTCTTGATAGACAAGTCCATAGATTGAGGAACAAAGAAATTTCTTCAGTTAAAGTATTGTGGCGAAGTCAGCGCGTCGAGGAAGCCACGTGGGAAGCGGAAAATGAGATGAAAGAGAAATATCCCCATTTGTTTGAATAAGTCTAGTAGTGATCGTCCGAACTATCATCTCTAAGCATATTATATTTTATGCCCAGTTTGGTGCCAAAGCACACTGTTTTCCCCTAATTGCCTTATAGTAGTAACTTCTCAATGTGTGCTAAATCTAAACCTGATGTTACTATTTGGGTAGTGTGCAACCCTTGAAGTAAATGAAAGTTTTGTGGAACGTATGTGTTAGGCAAGTGATTAATAGTAGTGTAGGTTGGTAATGATTAATTGAAATGAATATGGTGTATTGAGGTGATTGGGTTATATGGGACTCATTAAAATAACCAAGTTATGTGCAAGAATATGAATCATGTGCAAATTTGTGGTATAAGAAGAAAGAACTATGTGTAGTTGTTAGAGTGATTGAGTATATACAATTTGTTGAGGTAACAACGTTGTGTGCAAGTTATTGAATAACAAACTGTGTAATGATGCTTGGAAATGTGTTTCGGGGCGCTCTGACAGGTAGATAGGCTTAATTACAAAGGAAACTCTGACAAAATTTTTCTGAAAATATTAGAGTTAGTGAAAATCCAAAAGTTTGCATAAAATTCTTTCAAAACTAATTGATTTCCAAAATCCTCATTCGAGGACGAATGATTTTAAGGAGGGGAGGATGTAAAGACCCGTAAAATTTTCTTGTTTAAAATAATGCCCGAATGAGTTCCCGAGTTGTTTTTACTGTGGAAATTTTTAAAAAATGGACCTAGTTTGACTAAAAAGTACTCCAGAATTTGAAAGATAAATTTTTCCAGAAATTTGGGCGTTATGCGATCGCATAACGTGTATGCGGACCGCATAATGGTTGCATACATGGGAAAAATCACTGCCCCATTTGAGAACAACTATGCGGTGCAATATATGACTGCATTTTGGTTCTGCGGACCGCATAGTTGTCGCATTCTCGCCCATTGATTTTGGTTAGGGAGGTAATGCGATCGTATAACGTGTATGCGAACCGCATAGTGGTCGCATACCTACACAAAATTGGGTGTTCTAAATATGTTGAGGCATGATTCCCTAGTCTCTGACTGTCTAGCTGAAATTCATGTATTTGCTATTCAGAATTGTGGAAAGGTGATTTACTTGTGAATGTTTTTCCATGTGTAACGTTGGTTAAGTACCCTAATGTGCCGGTATGAAATATTGGTAGCGAACTCAAGTATGTGAATATGATTAAGTGCTAAGAGCTATGAAATGATATGATAAACAAGAATTGTGGTTGATTCAGTCATACTACGCTGATCGTGGAAATGTTTTATTTTGACTTGTGTTTTGGGAAATGATCTGTTGTGACTTGATATTGTATGAGTGATTGGTTGTAATGAGATTGTGTCCTTACGATGAAATTCTCTGTGAATATGGTGTTGTTGGAAAGGAAAAAGGGGAATCTGTGGAACTTGTGATTTTGACTATTTCTGTTTATGTGCAATGCTTGCTGATTCTATTACTGTCTCTTATTTGTGCATTTCTGATCTTACTTAGAGTAAAGTTTATTCATACATACCAGTACAATTCAAATGTACTGACGTCCCTTTTGTCAAGGGCGCTACATTCTTATGATGATTGTAGGTTGTTCCATAGTAGGTAATTCAGCCCACCGACCGTA
Source organism: Nicotiana knightiana (assembly GCA_005239525.1). Taxonomy (NCBI): domain Eukaryota; kingdom Viridiplantae; phylum Streptophyta; class Magnoliopsida; order Solanales; family Solanaceae; genus Nicotiana; species Nicotiana knightiana. The sequence continues at coordinate 14,099 of ML386224.1, forward strand.
GTGCCTCCTCTTCATTCTGTTAGCTACATTGCTGAGCCTCACTTCCTCTCGGGGCCATGCATGGTTCATGCCACCTTCTTTTGAGTTTATTGTGTATTGTAAGGTATAGCCGGGGCCTTGTTGCCGGCAGGTAATGTTATGTTTGTAGTATTCGTAGAGGCTCCATAGACACAATGTGGGTAATTTACATGCGTATTTTGGGTAGTAAGCGTACGGTTTGGAATTGTGGTCCACGTTGTAAATGTTGTATGTAATTTGTAAGCATTTGGATCATATGTTGGTTTTGATGAAAAGGTAGAAATGAAATCAAATTGTAAGTTTATGCTTAAGTCTAAATGGATATTTCACATGGATAATGTATATTGAAATCACGGGGTAACGCGTGGGATAGGTGAGGCAAATCAGGTTCGCTAGACCGGGTTCATTCGGTTAGGTGCCGGTCTCGTCCCTCGATTTTGTGGCGTGACAAATAAAGACAGAAAAGATCTCAAGTAGATATAACGTAGCAGCTCAGCATATACATTTTTACTTCCCAAAACCCGGAATGTCACCATAGTCACAAGCTATGTACTAAATGAAACTCTATACAATGAAACAATGGCGAAATATACAAGTCTTCTATGCTTATACTTGAGGAGAAGGGGACTCGTGGGATTCTACTGACCCGGGAGAATTACCTCGAGATCTCATGGCTGCCGCTAGACGACTCCTAGCCACAATATTGGGTGATGGTACCTGGATTTGCACATGGGGAAAACATGCGCAGGAAAGGGCGTGAGTACTCCACATTCGGTACTCCGTAAGTGCCAAGCCTAACCCCAGTCAAGTAGTGACGAGGTCAGATTGAGGCCTTACTGAGTTTGTAAAACAAGTCAATATACAATTTAAAACAGTGAAAAATAAATAAGCAATAATATACAAGACTAACGAAAACAGAAAGATTTAATAACATAAAGAGAGTCGTCGGCTCAGAACAACATATATCTCAACAGTAAATGTGCAGTGCAGTACACGGGGAAAGCTCTGGGATCTCAGTCTGTAGTCCTAATTTAAATATGCTATGCAGTACAGGGGGAAAGCTTCCGGATCTCTGTCTGTAATCCCAATTTAAATATGCATTTCAGTACAGGGGGGAAGCTCCCGGATCTCGGTTCATAGTCCCAATTTAAATATGAAATGCAGTACAGGGGGAAAGCTCCCGGATCTCGGCCCGTAGTCCCAATTTAAATATGCAAAGCAGAAGTATGTCAATTATGGCTTAATTAAAAAGTCCAGGAAAAACAATAGGCAAGAATAGAATAAAGCTACCTAAGCATGATGTGACTAGTAGCACATAAGAGGAATTCAAGTCAAAACAGATAGGCATGCTTACTCTTAAGCTATCTACCCTATTAAGATGGAAACTGTAATATATGAATGAAAATGAGCGATTTTGTAGGAGTAAAAATAGGATTTTTAGCAATAATGACCCGTGTGCGCACTCTTCACCTCGCATACACGGCGTCCACATAACAAAATCAGTATAAAAATGCTCAAGGGAAAATCCCCAACACAAAATTAGGGAAACCACTTACCTTGACCGCGCTAATCAACTCAATCCCACGCTATTGCCACGAGTATCTGTCTTCGGGTGGCCAAAATCTATTCAAATCGATTGCATGGTGTAAATATCACTTTAAGGGAACAAAATAGATAATTATTTATAAGCTAATACGCGAAATTAGGAAATTCGCCCAAAAAGTCCCCCGAGCCCACGTCTCGGAATCGGGTAAAAATTTATATTTTCTGGACATCCATTCACTCACGAGTCTAGCCATATAAGAATCTCTCAAATCGGAGGTCAAATATCCAATCAAAACTCAATAATTCGGTCTATGAAGTTCATCCCATTTTTCCCATGATTTTCGAATTAGAGGTTGAATTTAAGATTGGAATCATGGAATATGATCTATAAGGGATAGAAATTACTTACCCAAGTTATCCAGGTGCAGAAGTCTTCAAAAATCGCCCTTCCCGATCTCTCAAATTGGAAAATATGAAAATGGCATAAACCCTCGGATTTAGGGTTTTAATATTCTGCCCAGGCATTTGCCTTACGCGATCGCGTACCATGAGTCACGATCGCGGAGAGTAATGAAACACGCGCCTGGAAATCCTTCATCGCGATCGCGATTAAAGCAAAACACTGCACCTCAGAGGCCACGCGACCACATAGAGAAAAACACTGCACCTCACCCAGCCTTAGGATACCTTACGCGATCGTGATCCTGCGCGTGCGATCGCGGAGACCAATTGACCAGAACAATGCGATCGCGGTTGGACTTCTACGATCGCGAAGCACAATTTGTGACCACCCCCGTCTAACACTACGCGATCGCGGACTGATTCACGCGATCGCAGAGAACACTTATATGCTGTTGTAAAACTAGAAAACCAGCAAAAGGACTTAGCACAAATATGCCCGTTTGGGCACCCGAAACACACCCGAGGCCCCCGGGACCTCAACCAAAACTACCAACCAACCCTAATACTTCATTCAAACTTGGTCGAGCCTTAAAACCACATCTAATAACATCAAATAATCAAACATGCATAGATTCAAGCCTAAGAACTTATGAAATTTCTAGAATTCACATTCGGTGCCGAAACACATCTAAACTCATCCGAATGACCTCAAATTTTGCGCACGGGTCATAAATGAAATTACGGACCTGCTGTCGCTTTTGTAATTTCATTTCGAGTCAGATATCAAAATTTCATTTATCGGCCGAGATCGCCGAGATTCTAACTTTTGACAATTCAAGCCTAAATCCACAATCGACCTCGAAAGCACATTCCGAACACGCTCCTAACCTCGAAATCACCCAACGCAGCTAACGGAGTTGAAAAAATTCCATTCCAGATCTGTCTTCACACAGCTCTAGCTACGACCCGATTTCTAAAGCTAAATTCCACATTTATTGACTATGTGTCCAAAATCACTCCGGATTTCATCACTCAACGCTCCGACAAGTTCCAATAACATAAATAGACATGGGAGAAGCGGTTATTAGGGGATCGGGGTGTAAATTCTCAAAATGACCGACCGGGTCGTTACATCCTCTGCCCCTTAATAAAATTGCTCGTACTCGAACGATTGTAGAAATATACCTGAAGCTGTGAAAAGATGAGGGTACTGACTCCGCATATCCTGCTCGGTCTCCCAAGTCGCCTCCTCGACTGGCTGACCCCTCCACTGAACCTTTACTGACATGATGACCTTTGACCTGAGCTTTCTGACTTTCCTGTCCAATATAACCACAGGCTCCTCAACATATGATAGATCCTTGTCCAATTGGACTGAGCAGAAATCCAAGACATGAGTCGGGTCACCGTGATACTTCTGGAGCATGGAGACGTGGAACACCGGATGAACCCCTGCTAGGCTGGGAGGCAGGGCTAGCTCATAAGCAACCTCCCCAATACGTCGCAACACCTCAAAAGGGCCAATAAATCTCGGACTCAGCTTGCCTTTCTTCCCGAACCTCATGACTCCCTTCATAGGCGATACCCGAAGCAAAACCCGATCACCAGCCATAAATTCCAAGTCACGAACTTCCGGTCTGCATAGCTCTTCTGCCTGGACTGAGCTGTGCGAAGTTTCTCCCGAATCACCTTCACCTTGCCCAGGGCATCCTGAACCAAGTCTGTACCCAACAATCGGGCCTTGCCCGGGTCAAACCATCCCACGGGAGACCTGCACCGCCTACCATACAAAGCCTTATACGGCGCCATCTGAATGTTGGACTGGCAGATGTTGTTGTAAGCAAACTCTTCAATAGGCAAGCATCGATTCCATGACCCTCCAAAATCCATCACACAGGCACGGAGCATATCCTCAAGAATCTGAATCGTGCGCTCGGACTGCCCGTCTGTCTGAGGGTGAAAAGTTGTGCTCAACTCTACCCTAGTGCCTAACTCCTGCTGAACGGCTCTCTAGGACTGTGAAGTGAATTGTGTACCTCTGTCTGAAATGATAGATACTGGAATACCATGGAGGCGAACAATCTCTCTGATATAAATCTCAGCCAACCTCTCTGATGAATATGTAGTCAGTACTGGAAGGAAATGAGCTGATTTGGTCAGCCGATCCACAATCACCCAAATAGCAGCATGCTTCCTCAAAGTCCGAGGAAGTCCAACCATAAAGTTCATGATGATCCGCTCCTACTTCCACTCTGGAAGCTCAATCTGCTAAACTAACCCTCCCGGTCTCTGATGCTCACATTTGACTTGCTGATAGTTGAGACACTTGGCTACAAACTCTGTTATATCCTTCTTCATCCTTCGCCACCAATAGTGTTGTCTCAGATCCTGGTACATCTTCGCGGTACCCGGATGGATGGAATACCGCGAACTATGGGCCTCCTCAAGAATCAACTCCCGAAGACCATCCACGTTGGGCACACAGATATGGCCCTGCATCCTCATCACCTCGTCATCTCCTATAGTCACATCTCTGGCTTCACCCCGTCGGACTCTATCCTGAAGAACCAAAAGGTGAGGATCATCATACTGGCGCCCTCTGATATGGTCATGAAGGGAAGATCGAGCAACCACACAAGCTAATACCCGGCAAGGCTCGGAAAGATCGAATCTCACAAACTGACTGGCTAACATCTCTCACATAAGCCAAATATGCATCACACCCCTTTCCAACCATCCGTTGAGCCTTAAGAAAAGAAATGACTCGGCGGGGAGTATACTGCAAGTAACCTCTCCACTCTAAACTCGGAGATCCTGGCATAGCCAGAGTCACGGTCTTGGTGTGTCAATCAAGAATAGCATAATAGGGAGAGAGCCAGTCCATACCCAATATGACATCGAAATCTATCTTACTGAGTAGTAGCAAATCATCTCTCGTCTCAAAATCACTAATAGTAATCAAACATAACCGATATACGCGGTCCACAACAAGAGAATCTCCCACCAGAGTAGAAACATAAACAAGGGAACTCAAAAAGTCCCGGGATATCCCTAGATATGAAACAAAATAGGAAGACACATATGAATATGTAGAGCCAGGGTCAAATAATACCGATGCATCCCTATGACAAACAGGAAAATACCTGTAATGACTGAATCTGAAGCAATGGCCTTGGACTGGGCCGGAAGAGCATAGTACCTAGCCTGGACTCCCCCTCTAGGGCGACCTCGACCTCCCTGACCTCCACCTCGAGCTACCTAAGGTGGTGGGGTAGCAGCTGGGGCTGGAAGAATAGTTGGAGGACCTGGTGGAATACGCGGAGCCTGATAAATCTGAGGGGGTGCACCCTGATAAGTCTGAGGTGGTGCACCCCTCCTCGCTCTGGGGTAATCTCTGATCATATGATGAGGGTCACCACACTCAAAGAAACCCCTCGGAGGACGTGGCAGCCACTGCTGACTCTGAACTGGCCTGCTGGGCTGGCCAGTGATAGCACCTCGAGCAGGATGCACCTGAGATACTGATGGTTCATAATAAAGCTCCTGATGTCTAGGGGGAGCTGGAATACCGCTGGCTGCTGGGAGAGCTGAATGAACAGGGCGACTCACAAAACCCCTACCATAGCATGCTGCTGATGCACGGGCTCTGGAAAAATGACCAGTCTCTCGAGACCTCTTGGCCTCTCTCTCTTCCTTATCCCGGGCTAACATAGTCTCAATCCTCTGGTAAATACTCACGTCCGGCTGGTAAGTAATATCGGTCTCCATCTCTCTGGCCATGCTGGTCCGAATACTGTGGTGGAGTCCCTCAATAAAGCGTTGAACCCTCTCTCTAACAGTGAAAACCAAAGTTGGTGCATGGAGAGCCAAATCGCTGAAACGGACTGCATACTCTGACACAGTCATGGCACCTTGGCGTAGCTACTCAAACTCCGCACGCAAAGTATCCTTGAAGCTCTGAGGGACAAACTCAAGTAAGAACATCTCAAAAAACTAAGCCCAAGTAAGTGAAGCTGCCTCGTCCGGGCTACAAAGCTCAAAAGCACACCACCACTGATAATTTTCTCCCCTCAGCTGGAAAGCAGTGAAAGAAACCCCACTCATCTCCACAATACCCATACTGCGGAGAATGCGATGACAGCCTTCAAGAAAACCTAGGGCATCATCCAAAGCTAGTCCGCTGACTTCAGGTGGGTGGTACTTCTTGTACCTCTCAAGTCGGAGCTGCTCTGCCTTAGGAACAGCTATCCTAGTCTCATGCTGAGATGGGGCTGCTGGGGGCATATGAATATACTCTGGAACCTGCCCAATATGAACCCTCTGCTCAAGAGTACGAGTTGCGGGAGTTTGAGTCCCTCCTCTGGCCTGAGATATAGCTGGAGCTATCGGGAGTAGACCCGCTTGAGACAGAGTGCTGAAGGCACTCAAGAACTGGACCAATTTCTCCTGGAGGTCTGGGGTAACAGTAGGGACCTCCTGTTCCCCTCCAACTGTATCTGCTGGGGGCTCCTCTACCTCTGCTTTAGCTGGTGCTCGGGATGCACCGCGTGCTCATCCCCTGCCCCGGCCCCTGCCTCTGGTGGCTATGACTGGGGTCTCGAGTGTCTGGTCATCAGTACGCCCGGTACGGGTACGAATCATCTGCAAGCAAGAATAGAATAGAGTTTAAGAATTTGATGACAAAAACTAGCACGATAAGGAATTCCAAAGAATTTGATTGTTCTTAACAGTTACATAGCCTCTCGAAGATAGACACAGACGTCTCCGCACCGATCCGCGAGACTCTAATAAACCAACTTGTGACTTGTGACAGTTACGAACCTAAACGCTATGATACCAACTTGTCACGACCCAATTTACCCTTCGAAAGGCATCATGACGGCACCTGGTCTCCATGACTAGGTAAGCCTAAAATTTGCGGAAAATGACAGAATCAATAAAAATAAAGACAGAAAAGATCTCAAGTAGATATAACGTAGTTGCTCAGCATATACATTTTACTTCCCAAAACCCGGAATTTAACCATAGTCACAAGCTCTATACTAAATTTAGCTCTATACAATGAAACAGTGGAGAAATATACAAGTCTTCTATGCCTATACTAGAGTAGAAGGGGACTCGTGGAATTCTACAGACGCGGCAGAATTACCTCGCGGTCTCCTGGTTGTTGCTAGATGACTCCTAGCCACGATATTGTGTGCTGGTACCTAGATCTGCACATGGGGAAAACATGCGTAGAAAAGGGCGTGAGTACTCCACATTCGGTACTCCGTAAGTGCCAAGCCTAACCCTAGTCAAGTAGTGACGAGGTCAAGTTGAGGCCCTACGGAGTATGTAAAACAAGTCAATATACAATTTAAAACAGGGAAAAATAAATAAGCAATGATAAACAGGATTAACGAAAATGGAAAGATTTAATAACATAAAGAGAGCCATCCGCTCAGCACATCATATATCTCAACAGTAAATGTGCAATGCAGTACACGGGGAAAGCTCCCGGATCACAGTTCGTAGTCCCAATTTAAATATGCTATGCAGTACAAGGGAAAGCTCTCGGATCTCTGTCCGTAGTCCCAATTTAAATATGCATTTCAGTACAGGGGAAAAGCTATAGGATCTCGGTGCGTAGTGCCAACTTAAATATGAAATGCGGTACAGGGGAAAAGCTCTCGGATCTCGGTCCATAATCCCAATTTAAACATGCAAAGCAGAAGTATGTCAAATATGCCTTAATTAAACAGTCCAGGAAAAACAACAGGCAAGAATAGAGTAAAGCTACCTAACATGATGTGACTAGTAGCACATAATAGGAATTCAAGTCAAAACAGATAGGCATGCTTACTCTTAAGCTATCTACCCTATTAAGATGGAAACGGTAATATATGAATAAAAATGAGCGATTTCGTAGGAGTAAAAATAGGATTTTTAGCAATAATGAATCGTGTACGCACTCGTCACCTCGCATACACGACGTCCACATAACAAAATCAGTATAAAAATGCCTAAGGGAAAATTCCCAACACAGAATTAGGCAAGCCACTTACCTTGACCGTGCTAATCAACTCAATACCACGCACTTGCCACGAGTATCTGACTTCGAGTGGCTCAAATCTATTCAAATTGATTGCGTGGTGTAAATATCACTTTAAGGGAACAAATAGCTAATTATTTATAAGCTAATACGCAAAATTAGGAGATTCGCCCAAAAAGTCCCCCGGGCCCACGTCTCGGAATCGGGTAAAATTTATATTTTTCGGACACCCATTCACTCACGAGTCTAACCATATAAGAATTTCTCAAATCGGAGTTCAAATACCAAATCAAAACTCAATAATTTGGTCTATCAAGTTCATCCCATTTTTCCCAGGATTTTAAAAATTAGAGGTTGAATTTAAGATTGGAGTCATGGAATATGATCTATAAGGGATAGCAATCACTTACCCAAGTTACCCAGGTGCAAAAGTCTTCAAAAATCTCCCTTCCCGAGCATTCAAATTCGAAAATATGAAAATGGCATAAACCCTCGGATTTGGAGTTTTAATATTCTGCCCAGGCATTTGCCTTACGCGATCGCGTACAATGAGTCGCAATCGAGGAGAGTAATGAAACACGCGCATGGAAATCTTTCCTCGCGATCGCGATTAAAGGTCTGCGATCACGGACTGACCCTAATGAAATGCGATCGTGTCTGAGGCCACGCGACCGCATAGAGCAAAACACTGCACCTCACCCAGCCTTAGAATACATTACACGATCGCGATCCTGGGCGTGCGATCACGGAGAACAACTGACCAAAACAATGCGATCGCGGCTGGACTTCTGCGATCGCGAAGCATAATTTCTGACTTCCCCCATCTAACACTATGCGATCGTGGACTGATTCACGCAATCGCAGAGAACACTTATCTGCTGCTGTAAAACTAGAAAACCAGCAAAATGACTTAGGCCAAATATGCCCATTTGGGCACCCAAAACACACCCGAGGCTCCCGGGACCTCAACCAAAACTACCAACCAACCCTAATACTTCATTCAAAATTGGTCGATCCTTAAAAACACATCTCATAACATCAAAATCATCAAATATGCATAGATTCAAGCCTAAGAATTTATGAAATTTCTTGAATTCACATCTGGTGCCGAAACACGTCTAAACTCATCCGAATGACCTCAAATTTTTCAGACATGTCATAAATGACATTACGGACCTGCTGTCTCTTTTTGATCTCCATTCCGAGTCCGATATAAAAATTTCACCTACTGGCCGAAATTGCCGAGATTCTAATTTTTGCCAATTCAAGCCTAAATCCACAACCGACCTTGAAAGCACATTCCGAACACGCTCCTAACCCCGAAATCACCCAATGGAGCTAACGGAGTCGACGAAATTCCATTCTGGATCCGTCTTCACACGGCTCTAGCTACGGCCCGATTTCTAAAGCTAAATTCCACATTTATGGGCTATGTGTCCAAAATCACTCCGGATTTCATCACTCAACGCTCCGACAAGTTCCAATAACATAAATAGGCATGGGAGAAGCGGTTATTAGGGGATCGGGGCGTAAATTCTCAAAACGACCGACCGGGTCGTTACATAATTTTCATCTACAAACTTTGGGTAACTTATTCTAATCAATTTTCAACTATATTTCATGATTATATCTTAGATATAACATCAAATTTATGAGAATTAAAGAGAAAAATTGGGAAATTTTGTCAAGTTTTTGAAAATAGAAATATTAAGGTTTGAGAGTCAATTTGGACTTGGATTTGAAACCAAAATACATATATGGACTCGTAGGGTTATGGGTAGTCGGAATATACCCTTGGACCCGGATTTTGACCAAACGATCTCGAGGTTGACTTGTGTTGACCTTTTGGAAAAAGTATAAAAACCGTAGCTTTATCTATTATAATTATTTTCTCTTGCATTATTTCATGTTATTAAGTCAATTTCGATAAGACTTGAGCCATGTAGAGGCGAATTTAATGGAAAAGCTATTTTCGAGGGTTGAGTTACCCTAGTTTACGTAAGTATCTTGCCTAACTTTGTGTGGGAGAAACTAGCTCTTAGGATTTGGGTTCATTGTGTTGTTTGTGATATGTAAAACCATGTATGTAAGGTGACGAGTGGGTACGCGTGTTATATGTAGTATTTGATCGGTTTAAGTTATTTAGACTCTTTCCATTCCTTTAATTGAATTGACATAACCCCTCATTGTCAATCTACTCTTATGTGTGTTAGTCTATCCTTACATGATCTATTTATCATTGATAACACTTGTTCTACCTCTTGTTATTTTGCTCTTATATGCTTATATTGAATTTATTGCTTCCTTATTGTCTTGTTACCTCTGTAATCGGTGTATCACTTTTACTTGAAGTTCTTATTTTGTCGAATATCCTCTTGTTGAGTTATTGGTGTTGAAGTTGTAAAAGTCGTTATCAAATTGAGGTGAAGTTGTTAATTGTTGAGATTTCTTCTTGTTGAGAAATTCACATTCACTTTGTTAGTGTTGAGATTCTTATACATATCGTGGTTGAGCCATGAGCTATTTATTGTGGAAACATTGGTATTGTTGATTCTTTTAGCAAGTTGTGGTATGTGGGCACTTGTGGTACAAATTGTTGTCATGTTGTGATATTGATACGCATGCAGTGGTATTAAGCTATGGGTTGATACGCATGCGGTGAAATAAGGTGGGCTAAATACGCATGTTGCTAGTAGGGGAATTGCTTGAATCCACGCGGTGAGATAAGGTGGAATAAAATGCGTGTAGCTATTTCGGGAAAAAATAATTTTAAAAACTAAATGTAAGGCCTATGTGGTGATTAAAGAAAATATTGTGATTGAAATTGTTAAATATAAATACAAGGTGGTAGCTCATTTGTGATTCTTTTTGTGCATTTCTTACTGAAGGAATTTATTGGTTGAACAGTTCTTGTTGTTTTATTCTTCCTTGTCTTACAAGATTTGTCAGTATTTGATTACTTGTGGTCCTCATTTTTTGTTTCCTTCTTGTTGTTTTTTTTTCTTACAATTTTGTTATTAGCTTCCGTAAGTAAACTGATTTGTTATCATTCATTTTTCCGCTTTCTATTAGTTCCCGTTATTATATTTTTGTTTCGTTTATCTTGTCCTAGTAGGTGTCTTGACCTGGCCTCGCCACTACTCTACCAAAGTTAGACTTGATATGTACTTGGTTACCGTTGTGGTGTACTCATACTACGCTTCTGCACATCTTTTGTGCAAATCCAGGTACGTCTGTCCGTGCTGGACACTAGAGATTGATTGGTTAGCTGCTTTCATTAGACTTTAAGGTATACCTACCCAACGTTCTCAGGCCTCGGAGTCACCTTTTGTCATCTTCCCATTTCTGTTATTTCCTTTATCAGACAGTGTTGTAATAGATGCTTTAGAATATTCTGTAAAGCTTACGACTCAGTTCCAGCAGAGATTATTATGATAGTTTAATGGTTAAAAATTGAGATTTTATTATTATTTTCTCTATTTCTCTATGCATGTTAGGTTTACCTTGTCTTAGAGACTAGGTGACATCTCTACCTCCTAAGGTGGATAATTGAGGTCGTGATAAGTTGGTATCAAAGCTCTAGGTTCATATGTGTTATGAGGCATAAGCAAGTTTAGTAGAGTCTTGGGGATCGGTACAAACATGTCTGTACTTATCTTCGAGAGGATACGTAGCTGCTAGAAAATTCCATTTCTTTGATTCAATATAGGGTGAATTGGTTGACTTCGAAATCATAATATTTGTATTTCTATTCTCTCATAGATGGTGAGGACACACACTGCTGAATTCGAGGAACAGATACATGTGCCTCTGCTAGAACCGCAAGAGGCCAGGGTCGAGGTCGGGGCCGGGACAAAGGCCGATGAGGAGCACGTGGTGCAGCTAGAATACCTTTTTGAGCAGCGACCGAAGAGCCACCAGTAGCTCCGGTTGGGGAACAGGCACCTGAGGCACCTATTATCACCCCTGCACTTTAGAAGACCCTATCATAGTTTATGAGAATGTTCGGCGCTCTGGTGGGATTAATTCCACCAACTATATCCCAAGCCAGGGAAGGAGCCCAAAGTCTCACAGCCCGTACTCTAGCATAGTGGTCTAGGTTAATTAGGTCCCGAGAGTTATTCTAGTGTAACCTAGTGTTTCGGTTCAGCCCGAGGTTAGGATAGTGGCATATGAGGAGGAGAAACTGAGACTTGAGAGGTTCAGGAAGTATCATCCTCCTACTTACAGTGCCCTAGATATCGAGGATGCGCAGGGTTCCTAGATAAGTGCCACCGTATTCTCAGCACCATGGGTATTGTGGAGACAAGCAGAGTTGCTTTTTCTACATTCCGACTATTAGGAGTAGCATATCAGTGGTGGCAAGCTTACGAGGAGGGCAGCCCCACCGATGTAGCTTCACTCACTTGGGCTAAATTTTCAGAGATGCTCTTAAGAGATTTTGTTCCCCAGACCCTTCGAGATACATGTCACGCGATGTTTGAGCAGTTGCGCCAAGGTATTATGACAGTGTCAGAGTATGCCATCAATATTATGGTCAGCATGGCTCGAGAGTTGGAGATAGATACTCTGTATAAGCAAGTGGTAGAGATCACGTGGATAGGGAGGCCAAGAGGCCTTAAAATTCTAGTGGATATAGTGGTGCCCGTGCCCCAGCTACAGCCCGTCATAGAAGGTGCTATACGAGACTTCTAATTCATTCAGCACTTCCAGCTTCTAGTGGTGCTCCGGCTATTCTGAGCTCTCAGGTTGCACATCTTGCTCAATCACTATCTAGTGCACCTCCTGCACGGGGTGCCTTCTGCTGTCAGTCCAACCAATCAAGCCCGAATCATCTTCAAAAGCCACACCCACTGAGAGTTTGTTTTGAGTGGTGATACCAGAGATATTGTGAGGGACTGCCCCAGACTTAGGATGGGTGCACCTCAACAGACTACTCAGGCTCCTTGGGTTCCGCCTAGTCCATAAACTTCACGATCCATGGTTGATGCTCCAGTTACCGCTCCACCTGTACAGCCATCTAGGGGTGGATGCCACGCGGGTAGAGGTCGCCCTAGAAGGGAGGCCAGGCAAGATTCTATGTTTTCCAATGTATGATAGAGGCAGTTGCATCTGACGTTGTCATCACAGGTATGGTTCCGGTTTCTCATAGAGATCCACGGATTCATATGTTTCATCTTACTTTTCTCTAAATTTGAGATATCTCACGATTCTTTGAGTTCTCCTATTTATGTGTCCACGCTTGTGGGAGATTCTATTATTGTGGACCGTGTGTATCGGTTGTGTTTAGTTGTTATCGGTGGATTTGAGACTAGAGTAGATCTATCGTTACCCAATATGGTAGACTTTGATGTGATCTTGCGCATGGACTGGTTGTTGCCCTATCACGCTATTTTGGGTTTACACACCAAGGTTGTGACACTGGCTATGCTAGGGCTTGCAACGATTGGAGTCGAGGGTTACATTGGTCATATTCGAGCAAGGTTGTGTCATTCCTTAAGGCACATTGGATATTTGATAAGGGTTTGAGGAATATTTAGCATTTATGAGGGATGTGAGTACTGATATTCCTACCGTTGAGTCAGTTCCGGTTGTTGATACCGAATTTTTTCCTCATATTGTTTTAAGGGAAAATACATAGACAACCCCTCTATCTTGGCACCAATTTTCATTTTAGCACTCCATCTAAGTCTTGTTCCATTTTGACACTCCAACCCTATTCCTTTTGTGTCATTTTAACACAAGAGGCTGACCTATCACATTGGTTGAGTTTCGTCCCTTGATAGGCGCGTGAGACTTTAAATGCTCACTCTCCTCCCCCATTATTTCTTCTATCTCCTCTTCAAAATAATTCTTAGGGTGTGTTTGGTACGAAGGAAAATATTTCTCGTGGAAAATGTTTTCCAAGAAAATATTTTCTTGGAAAACAAGTAATAATCTTATTCATTTTCTGGTGTTTGGTACACAAATTAAGGAAAATAACTTTTCGAGAGTATTCATAAATAATTTAGATAAAATAAACATGAAGTTATAAGCTTTCGAACCAACAACCTTCCGAACCCAAAAATTTCATAAACTTTCGAAACAGCGAACTTTCGAACCTGCAAACTTTATAATTTCTAAACCCATAAACTTCAAGACACATAAATCGAACTCATAACTTTGGAACTTGTAAAATTTCGAACATGTAAACCGAAAGATGGAAAAACTAAAACTGAAAATTATATAAAAAATATTTTTTTCCCGGGGGGATGGGGGGGGGGGGGGGGGGGGGGGGGGGGGGGGGGAAGAAAAATGAAATAAAAAATAAACTGAAATTACAAAAAGAAAAGTTAAAAAAAAAAAATTTGTTTGGAGGGGTGGGGGCAGTGGGGTAGCAGTTGTGTATTTGGATTAAACCCAGCTGAGAAGGATAAAAAAATACGTGTCCAATACTTGTTACCACTGCATAATATCGATCGAATGATGTATGTCATGGCCAGGCACGAGTTGATGAGTTTCCTTGATGCTTATTCTGGCTATAACCTGATTAAGATAAACCCAGAAGATCGGGAAAAAACTTCATTTATAACAAATTTTGGTACATATTGTAAGTAATACCCTCCGGGCTAAAAAAACGACGGACCCACTTATCAACTTCTCGTAAATAAGATGTTTGAAAAACAAATAGGGAATACCATGGAAGTTTATATAGACGATATGATCATAAAGTCTTTGAATTCAGGTGACCACCTTAATCATTTACAAGAAACATTCGACATACCGAGGAATCATAACATGAAAATTAACCCCGAGAAATGAGCTTTCGGGGTCAGTTCTGGTAAGTTCCTGGAGTTTCTTGTCTCACAAATGGGAATTGAGGCGAACCCCAACAAAATCAAGCCATAGAAAATATCCCGAATCAATTGTCAAGCATAAAGGGAGTCCAAATACTCACAGGAAGGTTAGCAACTTTGAGCAGGTTCATTTCCCGGTTGTCAGAAAAATGTCATCGATTCTTCACATTGCTTAAAAAGAAGAATAACTTCGAATGGACACCAGAGAGACATCAAGCTTTGAGGGACCTGAAGAAGTACTTATCAAGCCCTTTGTTGCTCTCAAAACCAAAAGAAGGTGAAACGTCTACCTCGCGGTTTTAGAAGTTGCGGTAACTGCAGTTTTAGTTCGGGAGGACTAAGGTACGCAACTTCCTATTTATTAGGTTAGCAAAATTTTAACGGGAGCATAAACTCACTACCCACATTTAGAAAAATTGGCCTTAGCTCTTGTAGTTGCCGCTTGAAAGTTGAGGCCCTATTTTCAATGCCACCAAATAGCTGTGATAACTAGTTTTCCCTTGAAAAACATCCTTCATAAGCCCGAGCTATCGGGCAGATTGGCCAAGTGGGCCGTGGAAATGAGTGAATTAGACATAGAATATAAATCAAGGACTACAATAAAGTCACAAGTCTTGGCCGACTTCATGGCCGATTGGCAACCAAGGAGGCAGTAAAGGTGTCAAAATTGACATCAGGGTTTCAGACCTTATTTTTGGACGTAGCTTCAAACGTAAAAAAGGTTCGGGTTCAGAATAGTTTTAATCATGCTTTCGGCGGAACCTTAAGGCAAGCCATTAGAACGATCCCTCTAGCTACTAATGAAGCATAGTATGAAGCTGTAATTGCAGGACTTGAATTGGCTCGAGGACTGGATTCCGATGTTATCAAAATCAAATGTGACTCACAGTTGATGGTAAAATAAGGTCTATGGGATCTTTGACACAAAAGAAGAACGTATGCAACAATAAGTAGTAAAGGTCCAGGATCTTTTGGCATGATTTCGGGAGTGGTCAATTACTCACATCTCGAGGGAGGAGAACAATGAAGCATAGTATGAAGCTCAAATTGCAGGACTTGAATTGGCTCGAGGACTGAATTTTGATGTTATCGAAATCAAATGTGACTCACAGTTGATGGTAAATAAGGTCTATGGGATCTTTGACACAAAAGAAGAACGTATGCAACAATAAGTAGTAAAGGTCCAGGCTCTTTTGGCATGATTTCGGGAGTGGTCAATTACTCACATCTCGAGAAAGGAGAACACAGAAGCAGATGCATTATCAAACATAGGATCATCGACGGAGATAAAAGGATCAGGGTCCGGAACGATGGTACAATTGATGAGCTAAGACTTGGATACGGATGATTACTATGAGGTAAATTCGGCTAGTCTGGTCTTGGAATGGAGAAATGAAAGAATCAACTACCTCGAGCACTGAAAGTTGCCCGACATTTCCCAAAAGGAATCACGCCAAAGTTGCACGTTACAGCTTCAGGAAAGGCCAATTGTATAGAAAATCTTTCCAAGGCCCGCTTGCCTGGTGTTTGGAGCGTCAGAAGCTAACTATGTCATGTAAGAAATCCAGGATATGTGGCAATCACTCAGGCGCAGATTCTTTGGTGCTGAAGTTGGTACAGACACGACATTACTGGTCTCGTATGGAGTAAGACGCCAAAGATTTCATACGAAAATGTGATAAGTGCCAACGATATGCATCACTAGTACATCAACCGGTAGAACCCTTACATTTTGTTATGACCACTGCCACTACTCCCGGAAAGGTAAGGTTTCTTTTAATTTTGACTGATTATTTTTCAAAATGGGTGGAAGCAGGTTCTTATCAGAAGATCGGAGAGCGCGAAGTGGTCGATTTCTTGTGGGAAATTATAATTTGTAGGTTCAGAATTCCAAAAGAGATAGCATGCAATAATGTGCCATAATTTATCGGTTGAAAAATTTACAAAGTTCCTCGAAGACTTGAAAAAAAAAAGGATCACATCTTCGCCTTATCATCCGAGCGCGAACAAACAATGTGATCATTCAAAACCTCAAGAAAAGGTTGGAAGAAGCAAAGGTAAATAGCTAGTGGAATTCCCCAGAGTTCTATGGGCCTACCGAACAATGGCCAAATCAAGCACAGGAGAAACTCATTTTACCCTCGTGTACGGTGTTGAAGCTCTAATCCTGATTGAAGTAGGCGAACTCACTTTGAGATATTCACAGACAAATGAAGAATCGAACAACGAAGCAATGCTAATCAACTTGGAATCGCTCGAAAAACGCAGGGACTTGGCGCATGTAAGAATGTCAGCTCAAAAGTAGAGAATGGAGCGATATTACAATCGAAGAGCCAACTTCCGTTTCATTAAAGTAGGACACTTGGTTCGGAGGAAAGTAACCCAAAACAACCGGGAGCTCAACGCAAGAAATCTAGGTCCAACGTGGGAAAGTCCTACCAGATTTCAGCTGTCACTGGGAAATGTTCATACAAGTTGGAAACCAGAATGGAGACAAGTTGCCTAGCACTGGAACGTGGCTCACCTCAAAAGATATTACTGCTGATGAACAACACCCAAATGGAAAGTATGTGTTGCACTCTTTTTTTCCCTTCATTCAGTTTTTGTCCCAATTGGTTTTTTCTATCATGGTTATTAACAAGGCAGCGACAAAAAACATACGACAAAGACAACAGCAATAAGACCTTTGATAGCAAGGCAAACGAACAAGCTTCCACTCGGTGACGATTAGATAATCTTTGGTTCGATAGAAAATTCCCGCTGGGAAGTTAAGGTTGCTATAGAACAGGGTTACTCGACCGTTCACGAGCACAACATGGATACCTAATGGAAAACAAAATATGTTGTCGGGAAAAGGATTACCTAGAAATTCATTGCTGGATTCTTCGATGATACAAGACTTCCAGTGTTTCAATTCGCATTATTTGCATTCAAACACTAGGGGGCTTGCTTATGTAATACGGCAACAATGACAGCCTCATCAATTGGGGAACAAAATCTGGCAACAAAATGCATCATCCCGACCGAGGAATGTGCAGCCAGCCCCGTAGAAATAGTTGTACAAGATAGCCACGAGTAATGGCAATTTCTTTTCTACATATCAAAATGCTTATGTAATCTATGAAAATAGAAGGAATAAAATGATATCCTTTTGCTTTTATCTCGTTTCTTGTCTAAAAAAAGAGTTAAATTTGTCATTTGAAAGTTAAACAAGTACTTCAAATGTTAGTGCCATAATGAATAGGAGACGTCCTCTTCAAGAGCACCATAAACATAAGAGGGCCCTCTTTTATAAAAACCCTCACGTTAAGGGGTTGGTTCTGGAAGAATCAATGCCCAAAATCTAAAATTCCATCAGGGAAAAATACACCCGAAGCCACATACGAAAAGGACACAAAAGGAAAACTTGCGCAAATACTCATGAAAACCCTCATGTAAAAGGCATAATACTCGGAACCAAAATTCTTCAAAGAAAAGGCATCTGAGATTACACATAATAAAGCGTGAATAGAACAACATCCGCATAATACTTGAGCAATTGAAAAAGTTAAAGACTTGCATGAATATTCAAACGAAAGTACGACTTAAACGATACTTGAGAGAAAAATAGGTCTTTATTTACAAGGACTCACCAAAATAATAAAAGTACAAAATCAAAAAAGAAAGGAAACCTAAACTAAAGCATCTAGAGAACTAGGAGGAAGAGAAGTATCATCATCCCCGAGAGAAGTAGATGGTTCCACCGACGGCTCAATATTTTCCCCAGCTTGGTCTTCAGCATCATCACCTTCCAATCCGTATCCAGTTTCCAAAAACTCAGAATCGGAATCAGAACAACCTAAAGCGTCAGACTACATCATAAGTCCATTTTTTGCATCCAACTCAAGCTCTAAGGCCTTAGCAGTTTCAACATCAATGTCAATGATACCATTTTTGGCATCTTCCAAGGTATTTCTCCTCATGCTATACATGGAATAATTTTTTTAAACAATGAGGGAAGTCGCTCGGTGCTTAACTTCTTCTTTGAGTTGAGTAACGTCAGTGGAAAGGTTTTCCCAGGCGGACCTAACATATTTAAGGTTGACGTCGAGCTCACGGACAGTTGAACTAAAGAGCCTATTATGCTCGATAGTTTTCCTATACTTCTCTTTAAGCTGGGCATGTTTCGCCTCCATAACAGCAAGCTCTTCACTTTTGGAGTTCAAGGCAGCTTCCAAGTTAATCACACTTTCAATGGAGAAAGCCTCACGATTGGTTACAGCAAGAGCGGCGTTCTGGACTTCTGCCCATTTGAACTTGTCCTCATCAAATCTAACCCACACCAGCCCAATTTCTTGGCTAAGGGTTACCACTTCTTGCTCGCTTTGTTGCATATAAGCCTCTAAAACTACAGCCTCAGTGGCGTTGATTTCCAGTCCCATTCCGCAAAAATCTGATCCTATTCAGAAGTAAGTTCTTGCTTCTAAGAAATCAAAGTTTGAAGGCCCTCAGAAGCAAGAACATTGGCTACAAAACAAGAAGTGGTAAAACTTAGAATACATTTGTTCAAAGGTAGAATAAATAACATAGGAAGAAAGAAACATACCTCCGTGGAATTATGCATATAATTGTTCAACAAACACTCCCCAAGAGTGTCTAAATATTTTCCCAGGCTTTTTCTGAAGCCAAAGGCTTCAGGTAATTAGCAAGCTCCACTAGCTGGGATAGCAGGTTGCACCCGACAGAGACCGAAAGATTAATGTTCCTCCACCTATGTGGATCTTCATAAGGGGCAGCATAATTTTTCCCCAAATTCCCATGAACTAGGGACTGTGGAAGAAGGACACCTTCTTCACGGTGAGGTGCGGCTGATGGAGAAGATGTAGCAACCGCTAGTTGAAAAGTGGGTGAAGATGGAAATGATGTAGTAGTTGATGGTGGTGGCGAAGGTGGAGATGAAGTTGATGGAGTTCAAGAGTCAGAAGTAGTTGCATCAAATGCAGTGCTGATTGTTTGATGCTCTCTAAGCAAAGATGACACGAACTCGGCACTCAGCCCCATGGTACCGGTTATAGCAATTGGGGCTCGAAAGCGGGAGCTAGAATATTCAAATAAATCAGATTCTCCCCAAAGTCCAAGACATCATCTTCAATTGGTGCAATTATCTCAACATGTCGAGCATCTTGTTGAGATAATGAGGATCACCGCCTTCTATGTAAAGAATCTCCCTTGTCACTAGCTTCTTCATCATCATCGATCATCATAAATGTCTATGACCAGCTCGAAAGAAAGACCAGTCATCATCTCCACTAGGGATGAATCCAAGGCATCAATCTTTTTCCCTTTTATTGTTTTCCCCAGCCGCGGAGAAACGTCTTTTATTTGTTTGTTTATCCTCAGGCCAGGGACACCGTAAAGAAGTATTTGCACTTGAAATAGACCTAGAGATACCTGATCGAGTAAGTGCTTCCTGAAGCAGCCTCGCTATGTTAGCAGGATCTACCAAAGCATCCTCCTTGGGAACAGCAACAGAGCCTGCAGGTAGACCTAATTTCGTGAACAAGTCAGAAGGTTTCAACCAAGTTCTTCATTCATAAAAAGTGGAAGCAAGTTAAATCAAAGTTACCATGATTTTTGGCCTTCCACCCATATTTAAAGGCCAATTCTTTCCACAAATGAGTTTCGGGTGTTGTGGCATCCAAGATCTCCTGAACCCACCGGTCTAAACCTTCCACCACTGGTGGGATCCATCGTTGCTAAAATATGTGAAGGGTAAATAGACGATACGTCCATAGAATAATACCTAGTAAAGAGAGTACTATTAAAAGAACTTACGAGAGCGATTCCAAGCAACCAGAAAGGATGAAACCGTTGTTGGAATAATGTTATTGGTAGTAACTGCAACGAACTGTTCCATCCACCCGCCATCGTTGGGATTATCCATTCTTGACATCAAAGCATGGTGGCCATGAAAAGGTTCATCATTCCCTCGCGGATGATTTTGGGGGAATAGAGATTCATCATTTGGTCTAAAGTTAGATCCTCTCCATTTTCTTGGAACAAACGCCGAAGGCAGCTGACCGTCCTCCACACTGAAGAACTTACCTGTGCCAAGCACACCTAGTAGCGAAGGCAAAACTCCTCAATCACAAAATCAAGCTCTTCGCTCAAAGAAAATGCACCCAATTTAAAGGGATACGTGAAAAGATATGTAAAACATTCCTTAGGAAGGGTCACTCGCTCCGATAGATCAGGAGAAATAATACATAACTCAGGGTTGCGACAGTCCTCCATCACAGCAGGAATACTGGAAGGATGAATGGAAGAAGTGTACCTACTAATAGCCCTTGTACGAGGGTTAGGGGTAGGAAATTTCTCTTCAAAATCCTTCGAAGTACTAAGTCTTCGTGGGACAATGGAACGCATTGTTGGAGGAAAAAATCCTTGTTTTTGTTCTTTCTCTTCGTTGAACCAACACGTCTTGATGAAAAATCCATTAGAAAAAGAAGAAGGAAAAAATTTTGTGTTTGAAGAAAATTAGAGAAGGGGTGGAAAACAGGGATACAAATCAGAAGCTCAAGCAATTGTGAACCGAAAAGGAAAAGGAAGTTGCGGATAACTAAAATTTTGGCAGCTAAATTCATGGCCATTATTACCTCGATAATTAGAAAAAGTTGTACTTAATCATGGGCATTAAAAGCGTAGAAACGTATGTCTAATCAACTGTCAGAGACCTTCAAAGGGAGTTGTATAATTCCCTCAATAAAGGTGTTTCTACCAACTTTCCGGTAACACAAAGTTATGTCACCGGTTTCAGGGAGACTATCTGTATAGGGTAAAATATGATATGACATGTGGTTTATTAAGAGAAGGACACGTGGAATGCAAGATGGGGCTGAGGATCGAACACAACCACTCCGCTTTTCACCGGAAATGATAACGTTCATAAATATGTATTAAATGCTCTACGCCCAGTAGCATTTACTAGGAAATATTCTGCAACATTAAGAGTGACAGTCGGTCATGGATAATTTAGCATTTATGTTCACCGTTACACCTTCATCGATGACCCCCATAATTGACGTTAAAGGAGCGCATGATCCTAGGACGTCTTTCCTTAGACATAACGTAAAATAGTGAGCTCAGTTTCCATTGTATAGGATACAAATTTTCTGGCAAAACATATACTATATTCTATACAAGGGTTTATAGAGTTTGCTTTCTTTCTTTTGATTCCATCATTAGTGTGCTCGGAAATAATGTTCACGGAATTATCATTATTGTTGTTTCATCCATATTCTAAGGCTAAGTATCGCATATTTCTTAAATTATTGTATTATTTCAGGATCAAATTAGTTCTCATGTCTAGAAACCACGTGCAAATTCAATTGTACCATTTTATGGGTAAAAACTGGTGATGTTGAGCATATTTTCATATGTTTTTGTAACGACCCGACCGGTCATTCCGTGAGATTAGCCTTGTTTCCCCCGTTTCTGCTTTATCATATTTTTCTTAGTCTATTTATGTTGTGTTGGGTCGGTTGGTTCTTGTTCGGAGTGGTCGTGGTGAGAACATAGATACTTAGTCTCTTAAATTAGCTTAATAGTTGAAAAAAGTCAACTGGGAGTTGACTTAATGGTAAACGACCTTGGAATGTGAATTTTATGGCTCGATAGCTTCGTTAGGTGATTTGGGACTTAGGAGTTTATTCGGAATGAAGTTTTGATGTACGTTGTAGAATTAGGCTTGAATTGGTGAAAGTTAGTTTTTGGCGATTTTCGGTCGGCAGGGGAAAATAGGCTATCGGGGTCAGAATAGAATTCCGACAGTTGGAATAGGTTCATAATGTCATTTTTGGTACGTGTGCAAAATTTTAGCTCAATCGGATGTGTTTTGGTTGGTTTCGGCATCGTTGGCAAAATTTAGAAGTTTCAAAGTTCATAGGCTTGAATTTGATGTGATTTTGGTATTTTTGCATTGTTTATGGTGTTTCTAAGGCTCTATTAAGTTTGAATGATGTTACGGGATATGTTGGTATGTTTGGTTGAGGTCCCGAGGGCCTCGGGTATGTTTTGGGTGGTTAACGGAGCAACTCATTGCTTAAAAACTGGTGTGAGTTTCTGGTTTCCTTCTACGCGATCATGGGAGGATGTTTGCAGTCGCGTAGGCCTAGATGGGGATGGAAGGATTCTTGTTATATGCGATCGCATGGTAGAGGCCGCGATAACATAGAGTTGATGGGTGCGTGAGGGGGGCTGAGTCGTTGTTCTTCGCGATCGCGTAGAATGGTTCGTGATCGCATGGGTTTATGTCTAGCTGAGTTGCGATTGCGTGTGGATGTCTTCGATCGCGTAGTGTAATTTGATGGGGCAGTATATTCGTTCTTCGTGATCGTGTGGGAGATTCCGCGATCGCAGTGAAGAAAGAGGCCTGGGCAGAACAGTTTTTAAGTTCTAAATTCGGGGATTCTTGGCCATAACTCAATATTTTCATTAGAGAGCTCGAGGGAAGGAGATTTTGGACGAGCTTTTCAGATGTGGTAAGTATTCTTCAATCATTTTTTGTTCAATTTCATGAATTTTTCTTGATTTTAACCATGCATTTTGAGGAATTAAAGTAGAAAAGTTGGGGAAAATGGGAGGAAAATTTGGAAAATTCTTTTGGTTATTTTAGTGGGCAATTGTGGTCTGATTGTGGTGTTATTGGTATGTATAGAATCTTGGGAGGATGAGGATTACAATGATGTAAATTTTATAGAATTCTGAGACATGGGCCTGGGGCTTGGGTTTGGCCAAATTTCGAGAATTGTGTCTAACTTTATAGTTTTCGATTGGGTTTTGTTCCTTTAGCGTATATTGATGATTTTAATCTGGTTTTCGTTAGATTCGTAGCATTTGGGAGAAAATTCGAGGGGCAAGTGCATCGCAGAGTAGCTTTTGGGCTGTTTTGAGGTAAGTAACGATTGTAACTCTAAACCTGAGGGTATGACACCCCGTTATTTGATATTGTTTTTGGTAAATGAGGTGACGCACGTGCTAGGTGACGAGCATGTGGACGTGCACCGATAAGGATTGTGACTTGGTCCATCCCGTAGCGACTAATACGCCGCGTATTCGATTTGAAACCTTACGAAATGCTGTCTTTCACAAGTTTATACCTTTTATGGGATGTGAACCATGTTTGGGGCCTCGTGCCGACCTGTTTAGACCCTCAGGGGTATTTTCCATGTTTGGGCCTTGTGTCGGCCTGTTTAGACCCTCAGGGGTATTTTCCATGTTTGGGGCTTTGTGCCGACCTCTTTAGACCCACAGAGGTACTTTTATACTATTCTACCACTATCCTGATAGAACATCTCTGAACTCAGTCATGGTTACCACTTGTTGTTATTTTCACTATTATCACACTACTTTGAAACTCTAAGAAGTATTTTTGGGCTAAGTCCCATGAGTTGAGATGAATTTCCCGAGTGGCTTGTGAGCATGACTGAGTCGTGCCGAGAGCCGCAGCAATATATATGTTATATATTACATGTGGCTCGGGCTGCACGCTGCAGCAATATAGATTATAAACGGGTCTGGCTGCACACCGCAGCAATATAGATTATATATATGGATCGGGCTGCACGCCGCAACAATATATATTAAATATGGATCGGGCTGCACGTCGCAAAAATGTACATGTTGGATCGGGTTACACGCCGCAACAGATATAGCTCTTGGGCTGAAGGAGCCTCTCCAGGAGTGTGTACACCCCCAGTGAGCGTAGTCGACTATTATATGGACCGGGCTGCACGCTGCAGCGTATGTTATAATGATGGGCTGCACGCCGCAGCAGTTGTGTGTATTCATGGTACTTGCTGAGTACGAGTGTCTAGTGTGAGTATAAGATACTAATAGTGGAGTCACGAGTGACTGAGAGGCTTTCTCGATAGGCTTTATTGTGAGTGATACTATGCCCCAAGGGCTTATATTTTATGAAACTACTATTTTTCACTTTTTTTTACACTGAGCCTCTAATGATAAATGTTGGATAAATGTTTTTATACGAGATTTTTCAATGAAAACTAGAGTTTTATGAAATACTCAGAAATTTAAATTCCTGACTTGATTTACTTATTTCCACAGTCACTTATTATACGGATTTACATGATTTATAAATGCTCGGCACTACACTCAAGTTTTTAGTTACTTTGATTACTTACTAAGTTGGCGTACTCACGTTACTCCCTGCACCTCTGTATGCAGATCCAAGTACCGGACCATCTACCTAGTTGATTTCTGGACGAGCTTGGAGTTGTTCGAGGATCGAGGTAGTTGCTCAGCGTCCCCAGCTCACCTCCTTTCTTTTCCTCAGTTCATAGTTTTTTTTTCTTTTGTACTCCATGCCTTGTAGTAGCAAGTCACCTTGTTGTAAATTGTATTTACAGTTCTAGATGCTCATGACAGTTGACTCCAGGTTTTGGGGAAGTGTATAATTTGTTCATCTCATTGTGCTATTTTAAAATCTGCTAATTTTGGGAAATTATGAAATATATTGACATTCTGAAATGGTTGGCTAGCCTAGTTCCATGATAGGCGCAATCACGGCCAGCTTAGGATTTGGGGTCATGACAAGTTGGTATCAGATCCTAGGTTACATAGGACTCAATGTTCATGAGCAGGTTTAGTAGAGTCTTGCGAATTGGTATGGAGATGTCTGTACTTATCTTCGAGAGGCTGCAGAACCCTTAGGAACAATCTCATTTTTTTCTTGAGTTCTATCGTGCCATTTTGTTGATTCTGGAAATCTAAACTTTTGCTGTTTCATTCTCTCACAGATGGTGAGGACTCGCGCTAACAATCAGGGTGAACAGCCACCGGTTAAACCGGCGAGAGGTCGAGGCCATGGTAGAGGTAGGGGCCAGCCTGTGCAGTAGCTAGGGCAGTATCAGTTGATCCCTCTACTATTCAGGATCAGTTTCCCGCCGCATATGCTCCAGCGTGAAAGGCTTAGGCACCGGCAGTGCCGTGCTATTCCAGGCTTAGGCACCGGGAGTGCCGTGTTATTCAGGCATTTTGAGCAGCTCTGTCAGGGGGAGCTATCAGTGATGCAGTATGAGATGCGGTTTTCGGAGTTGGCTCGTCATGCTACCGAGTTGGTCCCTACTGATAGGGAGAGGATTAGGAGGTACGTGGATGGCCTCACTTATCAGCTCCGCCTTTTTATGACTCAGGAGAGAGTATCAGGTGCTACCTTCGAGCAAAGTGTTAATATTGCTCGCGATATTGAGTCAGTTCACCACCAGGAGTGGAGGCCTCGTGGATTGGGTGGTTTTAGTGGTGCTCCTTCCAGGGGCAGATTCACCATGGTAGAGGTCGTTCGTTCAGGCCTCCTTGGTCAGGCCGCCCAGCCCATAGTTGTGCACCTTCGGGGCATGGTCCCCGAATTCTCAGCTGGGTCGTTCTTCATTCGGTGCCCTTCCAGCCCAGGGTGCAACTCGAGCACCATCAGTTATGGGTTTCTCTATTCATGGTTCTCCTAGTGGCCATTCTGGTGCCAGGGGTTCCTTTCAGTCCCCGTCTCCAGCTCTAGGGAGTTGTTATAAGTATGTAGAGTTCGGGCATATGAGGAGCCAGCCTTCGAATTTAGCTCCAGTTATTTCACCACCCACCCAAGCAGCCAAGGGTGGTAATCATTCAGCTAGAGGCCGCCCTAGAAGGGGAGGTCGAGCAGGTGGAGGTCAGGCCTGTATGTATCCCTTTCCAGCCAGGCCAGATGTTATGGCCTCCGATGCAGTGATCGCAGGTATTGTCTCAGTCTGTTGCCGAGATGCTTTGGCTTTATTTGACCCTGGTTCTACATATTCCAATGTTTTTTCATATTTTTCCCATTTTCTGGATATGCCCTGTGAGTCTTTAGTTACATTTGTTCATGTGTCGACTCCGGTGGGCGATACTATTATTGTGGACCATGTGTATCGATCGTGTGTTATATCTATTGGGGGTCTGGAGACCCGAGTGGACCTATTGTTACTCAGAATGGTCGATTTTGATGTGATATTGGGCATGGAATGGTTATCCCCATGTCATGTTGTTCTTGATTATCACGCTAAGACCGTGACCCTAGCTATTCTAGGATGTCCGAGGGTTCAGTGGAGAGGTTCTTCAAAGTATGTGCCTAGCAGGGTGATTTCCTCCCTAAAGGCTCAGCGCATGGTTGAGAAGGGGTGTTTATCGTATCTGGCTTTTGTGAGGGATGTTAGTGGTGAGACACCCGCTATTGATTCGGTTCCTTTGGTTCGTGACTTTCCGGACGTGTTTCCTACAGACCTGCCAGGCATGCCACCAGACAGGGACTTTGATTTTGGTATTGACCTGGTGCCAGGCACTCAGCCTATTTCTATTCCACCTTATTGTATGGCACCAGCGGAGCTAAAGGAATTAAAGGAGCAGCTTCAGGAACTCCTAGACAAGGGGTTCATTCGGCCTAGTGAGTCACCTTGGGGTGCACCAGTGTTTTTTGTAAAGAAGAAGGATGGTTCTATGCGTATGTATATTGATTATCAGCAGCTGAACAGGGTTACGGTGAAGAACCGGTATCCCTTGCCTCGTATAGATAACTTGTTTAATGAGTTGTAGGGTGCCAGGGTATTTTCCAAGATTGACTTGCGTTCCGGCTATCATCAGTTGAAGATTCGGGGGCCAGACATTCCGAATACTGCTTTCAGGACTAGGTATGGTCATTATGAGTTTCTGGTTATGTCGTTCGGGATGACCAATGCCCCAGCAGCCTTTATGCACTTGACAAACAGTGTATTTCGGCCTTATCTTGATTCTTTCGTCATCGTGTTTATTGACGACATCTTGGTGTATTCCCAATCTCGGGAGGATCATGAGCAGCATTTGAGAGTTGTGCTTCAAACCTTGAGAGAGAAAAGATTGTATGCAAAATTTTCAAAGTGTGAGTTCTGGCTTGATTCAGTAGCATTCTTCGGGCACGTGGTGTCCAGGCAGGTATTCAGGTTGATTCGAAGAAGGTAGAGGCGGTGCAGAGCTAGCCTAGACTGGCATCAGCTACTGAGATTCGCAGTTTCCTTGGTTTGGTAGGTTACTATCGCCATTTAGTAGAGGGATTTTCATCTATTGCAGCACCTATGACCAGACTAACCTAGAAGGGTGCTCAGTTCAGGTGGACTGAGGAGTATGAGGAGAGCTTTCAGAAGCTCAATTCAGCTTTGACTACAGCTCTGGTGTTGGTTTTTCCTACGGGTTCGGTTCTTATACAGTTTACTGTGATGCCTCGAGAGTTGTCCTTGGAGCGGTTTTGATGCAGGACGGTAGGGTGATTGCCTACGCGTCCAGATAGTTGAAGGTGCATGAGAAGTATTATCCAGTGCACGATCTTGAGCTAGCAGCTATTGTCCAAGCCTTGAAGATTTGGCGTCATTATTTATATAGAGTGCATTATGAGATTTTCACTGATCACCGTAGTTTGCAGCATCTGTTTAAGCAGAAGGATCTGAATTTGCGTCAGAGGAGATGGTTGGATCTCCTCAAGGATTATGACCTCACTATTTTATATCATCCGGGGAAGGCCAATGTAGTGGTCGATGCCCTGAGTCACGGAGCGGAGAGTTTGGGGAGTCTAGCCTACCTTCCAGTAGTAGAGCGGCCTTTAGCCCTTGATGTTTTGGCTTTAGCGGGTCAGTTGGTGAAATTGGATCTCTTAGAGCCCCCCGCGGGTATTGGATTGTATAGCCTCCAGGTATTCTCTTTATGATCAGATTAGAGCACTCTAGTATGATGATCCACACTTGCTCGTTCTTCAGGACAGGGTCCGTCGCGGTGATGCCAGGGATGTGGTTATTGGTGATGATGGGGTCATGAGGATGCAGGGCCGGATTTGCGTGCCCAGTGTGGATGGACTTTGAGATTTGATTCTAGATGAGGCCCATAGTTCTCGGTATTCCATCCGGGTGCCGCAAAGATGTATCAGGATATGGTACAACATTATTGGTAGAGGCGGATGAAGAGGGATATTGTTGAGTTTGTGGCTCGGTGTCTCAACTGTCAGCATGTCAAGTATGAGCACCAGAGACCAGGTGGATTGCTTCGGAGATTAGATATTCCAGAGTGGAAATGGGAGCGAATCACCATGGACTTTGTAGTTGGGCTCCCACGGACTTCGAGGAGGTTTGATGCTATATGGGTTATTGTGGATCGGCTGACCAAGCCCGCACACTTCATTCCTTTTGGTACTACTTATTCTTCGGAGCAATTAGCTGAGGTTTATATCAGAGTGATTGTCCGATTGCATAGGGTTCCGTTTCTATTATTTCTGACAGAGGTACTCAGTTCACATTGCAGTTTTGGAGGGCCGTGCAGAGGGAGTTAGGTACTCAGGTCGAGTTGAGCACAACATTTCATTCTCAGACCGACGGGCAGTCGGAGCGTACTATTCAGATTTTGGAAGATATGTTGTATGCCTGTGGCATTGATTTTCGGGGTCCATGGGATAACTTTTTGCTACTCGCGGAGTTTTCTTATAATAATAGTTATCAGTCGGGTATCCAGATGGCTCCGTATGAGGCTTTATATGGTAGGAGGTGCAGTTCTCCGGTTTGTTGGTTTGAGCCGGGTGAGGCTAGGCTATTGGGCACAGACTTGGTTCAGGATGCGTTGGGTAAGGTGAAGTTGATTCAGGAGTGGCTTCGCACGGTACAGTCTAGGCAGAAGAGTTATGCAAACCGGAATGTCTGAGATGTGTCTTTCATGGTTGGGGAGAAGATGCTGCTGAAGGTGTCACCCATGAAGGGTGTTATGAGATTTGGGAAGAGGGGAAAGTTGAGTCCCCAGTTTATTGGGCCTTTTGAGGTGCTTTAGAGGATTGGGGAGGTGTCTTATAGGCTTGCCTTGCCTCCCCTCTTATCGAGTGTTCATCCGGTGTTCCATGTTTCGATGCTCTGGAAGTATGTTGGTGACCTGTCTCATGTTTTGGACTTCATCACGGTTCAACTCGAGGGTGATATGTCATATGAGGTAGAGCCAGTGGCTATTTAGGGTCGTCAAGTCAGAATACTGAGGTCTAAGGATATAGCTTCAATGAAGGTTCAGTGGAGAGGACAGCCGGTGGATGATGCCACCTGGGAGACCGAGCGGGAGATGCGGAGCAGATATCCTCACTTACTCGAGACTCCAGGTATGTTTCTAGACCCGTTCAAGGACGAACGTTTGTTTAAAAGGGGGATGATGTAACGACCCGGTCGGTCGTTCCGTGAGATTAGCCTCGTTTCCCCCGTTTCTGCTTCATCATATGTTTCTTAGCCTATTTATGTTGTGTTGGGTCGGTTGGTTCGGGTTCGGAATGGTCCTGGTGAGAACAGAGACACTTAGTCTCTTAAATTAGTTTAATAGTTGAAAAAAGTCAACTGGGAGTTTACTTATTTATAAACGACCTCGGAATGTGGATTTTATGGCTAGGATAACTTTGTTAGGTGATTTGGAATTTAGGAGTGTGTTCGGAATGAATTTTTGATGTCCGGTGTAGAATTAGACTTGAATTGGCGGAAGTTAGTTTTTGGCGATTTTCGGTCGGCAGAGGAAAATAGGCTATCAGGGTCGGAATGGAATTCCGACAAATGGAGCAGATTCGTAATGTTATTTTGGATATTTTTGCAAAATTACAGCTCAATCGGATGTGTTTTGGTTGGTTTCGACATCATTGGCGAAATTTAGAAGTTTCAAAGTTCATAGGCTTGAATTTGATGTGTTTTTTTGTGTTTTGCATTGTTTTTGGTGTTTTGAAGGCTCGACTATGTTTGAATGATGTTATGGGATATGTTGGTATGTTTGGTTGAGGTCCCGAGGGCCTCGGGTGGTTAACGGACCAACTCTTGGTTTAAAAACTGGGCAGATTTTGCTGGTTGCAATAGCGTAGGCCTAGCTGGGGATGGCAGGATTCTTGTTATATGCGATCGCGTGGTGGAGGTCGCGGTCGCGATCTCGTACAGTTGATGGGTGCGTGAGGGGGGTTGAGTCGTTGTTCTTCGCGATCGCGTAGAATGGACAGCGATCGCGTGGGTTTATGTCCTACTGAGTCACGATCGCGTGTGGATGTCTGCGATCGCGTAGTGTAATTTGATGGGGAAGAAGGTTCGTTTTTCGCGATCGCGTGGGAGCTTCCATGATCGTAGTGAAGAAAGAGGCCTGGGCAAAACAGTTTTTAAGTTCTAAATTCGGGGATTCTTGGCCATAACTCAATATTTTCATTAGAGAGCTCGAGGGAAGGAGATTTTGGACGAGCTTTTCAGTGGGGTTCTTGTGGTAAGTGTTATTCAATCTTTTTTGGTTCAATTTCATAATTTGTCTTGATTTTCACCATGCAATTTGTGGAATTAAAGTAGAAAAGTTGGGGAAAATGAGAGGAAAATTTGGAAAATTCTTTTGGTGATTTGAGTGGGCGATTGTAGTCCGATTGTGGAGTTCTTGGTATGTATAGAATCGTGGGAGGATGAGAATTCTAGTGATGTAAATCTTATAAAATTCCAAGACGTGGGCCCGGGGCTCGGGTTTGTCCGAATAACGAGAATTGTGTCTAAATTGATAATTTTCGATTGGGTTTTGTTCCTTTAGCGTATATTGGTGATGTTAATCTGGTTTTGGTTAGATTCGGAGCATTTGGGAGCCAATTCGAGGGTAAAGCGCATCGCGGAGTAGCTTTTAGGTTTTTTTGAGGTAAGTAACGATTGTAACTCTAAACCTGAGGGTAAGACACCCCGTTATTTGATATTGTTTTGGGTAAATGAGGTGACGCACATGCTAGGTGACGAGCATGTGGGCGTGCATCGATAGGGATTGTGACTTGGTCCGTCCCGTAGCGACTATTAAGTCGCGTATTCGATTTGAAACCTTACGACATCCTGTCTTTCAGAAGATTATACTTGTTTATGGGTTGTGAGCCATGTTTGGGGCGTCGTGCCGACCTGTTTAGACCCTCAGGGGTATTTTCCATGTTTAGGGCCTTGTGCCGACCTGCTTAGACCTTAGGGGTATTATCCATGTTTGGGGTCTTGTGCCGACCTGTTTAGACCCTCAGGGCTATTTTCCATGCTTGGGGCTTTGTGCCGACCTGTTTAGACCCTCAGAGGTACTTTTACACTATTCTACCACTATCCTGATAGAACATTTGTGAACTCAGTCATGTTTACCACCTGTTGTTATTTTCAATGTTATCACACTGCTTTGAAACTCTAAGAAGTATTTTTGGGTTGAGTCCCGTGAGTTGAGATGAATTTCCCGAGTGGCTTGTGAGGATGACTGAGTCAGGCCGAGATCCGAGTATGTGAGGATAGTTATGGGACGGGCTGCACGCCACAACAATATATATGATATATATTACATGTGGGTCGAGCTGCAAACCGCAACAATATAGGTTATAAATGGGTCAGGCTGCACGCTGCAGTAATATAGATTATATGTATATGGATCGGACGGCACGCCGTGGCAATATATGTTATATATGGATCGGGTTGCACGCTGCAGCAATGTACATATTAGATCGGGCTGCACGCCGTAGCAGATATAGCGCTTGGGCTGAAGGAGCCCCTCCAGGAGTCTGTACACCCCTTGTGAGCCTCAGTCGACTATTATATGGACCGGGCTGCATGCCGCAGCATATGCTATAAGGATCGGGCTGCACGCCGCAGCAATATAGATATGCATATATATATATATATATATATATGAGTGTGTGTGTGTGTGTGTGTGTTGGATCGGGCTACCCGCCGCAGCAGTTGTGTGTATTCATGGTACTTGTTGAGTATGAGTGTCTAGTGTGAGCATGAGATACTGATATGTATATATGTGTGTATATATATATATATATATATATATATATATGAGCGTGTGTGTGTGTGTGTTGGATCGGGCTACCCGCCGCAGCAGTTGTGTGTAATCATGGTACTTGCTGAGTATGAGTGTCTAGTGTGAGCATGAGATACTGATAGTGGAGTCACGAGTGACTGAGAGGCTTTATTGTGAGTGATACTGTGCCCGAGGGGCTTATATTTTATGAAACTACTGTTTTTCACTCTTCTTTACACTAAGCCTCTGATGATAAATGTTGGATAAACATTTTTATACGAGATTTTTATATGGAAACTGGAGTTTTATGAAATACTCGGAAATGTAAATTCCTTACTTGATTTTCTTATTTCCACAGTCACTTGTTATACGGATTTACATGATTTATAAAAGCTTGTCACTACACTCAAGTTTTTAGTTACTTTGATTACTTACTGAGTTGGCGTACTCACGTTACTCCCTGCACCTCTGTGTGGAGATCCAGGTACCGGACCATCTCACTAGTTAATTTCCGGACGAGCTTGGAGTTGTTCTAGGATCGAGGTAGATGCTCAGCGTCCCCATCTCACCTCCTTTCTTTTCCTTAGTTCATAGTTTTTTGTCTTTTGTACTCCAGGCTTTGTAGTAGCAAGTCATCTTGTTGTACATTGTATTTAGAGTTCTAGATGCTCATGACAGTTGACTCCAGGTTTTGGGGAAGTGTATAATTTTTTCATCTCATTCTGCTATTTTAAAATCTGCTAATTTTGGAAAATTATGAAATATATTGATAATCTGAAATGGTTGGTTAGCCTAGTTCCATGATAGGCGCCATCACGACCGGCTTAGGATTTCAGGTCGTGACAGTTTTGATATTAATTTACTCGAATTTTTACTACTCTTTGGTTATATATGATATTGAATATTTCCAAATTTTCTTAATTATGAAGATTATGCTAAATATTTTGTATCTGATGAATTAGGACAAATATGAGTTGAAACGGAAAAATGTGATAAGTGATTGGAGGAGCTAGGGAACATCACGTCATGAAGTCTTCCAGTTGAGATATGGTAAGGATTAAAGTTTCTTTGCAAAGACTCCAAAGTAATATGAGTCAAAACTTAAAAGAAAATAAAGAACGAGGAAGAGATTACATGGCCAATGTCAAAGGAAGCTTGAAAGCAAGAGTTAGGAACCATAGCACTACCAAGAATGAAGAAGATATCAATTAAGTCAAATAACCAGGAAACATATTGGATTTAGAAAGCACGAGAATTGAAATTGAGGTGGCAAGCTACTGGGTTCAGCGTTAGTGCTAGCGCCCGATGCTACCCACGGCACTGGGTGACTGGAAGTCTCTTATTTCGCGTGATACACGATCCCAATTCGTATAAAAGATGTCCTAAACATATTTTTGAGAGGGGAAGACATTTTTGAGAGTAACTTTTGACTAGGGGGGGCACAAAGCTGTCGTGGAGACCGGGTTTCATCTTTCTTCTACAAAACATAGTAATTTTTATGTTTCTTTGCATTATTTGTTGCTTGGCTACCATGTCTATATAGAGTTAAACTTCATGTTCTAGGGTTGTGGTTCTTTCATGACTATTATTATTCAAATATTGATTTTGATTTCTTGATTTATCGTGTTGGTTTATTTATTCAATCCTGCATTAATTATTTAATTTCTTGATCACCAATTGCATACTATCTACGAATCTAGAATTAAACTCGAAAGTGGGAATTCTAGATTGCATATAGGATTGAGTAGAGCAAGTTCTTGGCCTGGGCATCAGGGATGGATTCGCGGTTAGGATAGACATATGTAAATTGCCTTGATTGGTTATTACATGGGAATTACGAATGTATTCTTGTTGATTCTAACTCTATAGACATATAGGTGTTAAGTTATCATCAAGAGGTGTGTAGAGATCGACAGATTCTTATAAGCAATATTAACCCTGTCAACCAATAAACCAGATAAATTAATTAGTCAATTCGATTGAAGAACACAATAGGATCGTTAGATAGCCCATGACCCTAGATCGTTTGCATCATATTGATAATATAAAAATTTGTTATTCCTCTGTTTAAAGTTCATTATTTATTTTCTTTTTAGTTTAGTTAGCTTAGTAACATCATTTTTGGATTTAATCATTGTTTAGATAATTAGGATAGTCTAATTTAGTTAATAGTTGATAACAAATCCTCGAGGGTTCGACATCTGGTTTTTAGTCACTTTCTTACTTGACAACTGCGTATACTTGCGTGTGCGCTTGGCCGCTAACAGTTTTCTTGAAAATGCTTTATCAGACACAGTACATCACCGTGGAGAGCACTTGCGTTATTTGTAAGAAATAAAGATGGTTCCTAACTAGCAGATGTGTATTGATTACAGACAGTTGAATAGGGCGATGATGAAGAATATGTACTCGCTCCCATGGATTGATGATTTATTTCATCAGTTGCAAGGTGACAAGTGTTTCTCGAAGATAGACTTGATGTCTGGGTAACATCATCTAAGGGTTAAAGATAAAGATATTCTGAAGACAACATTCAGGACAAGATACAGGCACTTTGTGTTACGTATTATGTAGTTCGGTTTGATTAGTGCCCCAGCAGTATTTAGAGACTTGATGAATAGTGCTTTCAGACCCTTTCTAGATCTGTTCGTGATTCTACTTATAGATAATATCTTGGTTTATTCTCGTTCAGAGGCAGGGCATGCAAATCATTTATGTATTATGCTCAAAGTTCTACAAAATAGGATGTTGTTATCAAAATTCTCTAAATGTGAGTTTTGTAGAATTCCTTGGGCATATTATTTCACGTGAGGATATCCGGGTTGATACACAGAAGATTGAGGTATTGAAGACTTGGCCTAGAACCATGACACCGACGAAAATTTGTAGCTTCCTAGGTTTGGCAGGTTATTACAGAAGATTTCGTGTGGACTCCGAAATGTCAACAAGACTAGAAAGACCTAAAAATGTACATGACTATCCCTCCTTTGTTGTCTAAACCGAAAGAAGGAGAGCAACTGTTAATCTATCTGGCGGTTTCAAAAGTAGCAGTAAGTGTTGTTGTGGTCCAAGAGAAGGAAGGTACGTGATTTACTATTTATTATGTTTGTAAAATTTTATTGGGAGTGGTGAGACGTTATACGCACCTTGAAAAGTTGGACCTAGCTCTTGTACTCACTTCTCGAAAGCTTAGGCCTTATTTTCAATTTCATTCCATAGCTGTTGTGACCACTTTTCCCTTGAGTAATTTCCTTCATAAGCTTGAGTTATCGGGTCGATGGCTGAATGGGCAGTCGAAGTTAGTGATTTCGACATCGAATACAAACCTAGGACGGCGATCAAGTCATAAGTTTTGGCCGACTTCGTGGCTAATTTTAGTTTGGGACTGACGCATTTAGCTTCTAAAAATGCAGTGTTGGCATCGGGGACAATATCAGGTGTTTGGACCTTGTTTACGGATGGAGCTTCCAATGTAAAAGGGTCCAGTCTCTTGATAGTATCAATCACTCCTTCGGGAGAAATTCTGAGACAGGACATTAGAACTTTTCCATTAACTAACAATGAAGCCGAGTACGAGTCTATGGTTGCAGGACTTGAATTAGCTTGGGAACTAGGATCGAAGGTAATTGAAATAAAGTGGGACTCACAACTGGTAGTAAACCTTGTGTATGGAACCTTTGACACTAAGGAGGAGTACATGCAACAATACTTGAATAAGGTTAAAGTATTACTTTCCTGATTCAGGTAACGGTCAATTATGCACATTCTAATAGAAGAAAAAGTGGAGGCAGGCGCATTGGCCATTTTTGGATCATCCACAAAACTAAAAGAAACTGAATCCGGTGCATTCATTCAACAGTTGCATTTGGTATTAGACGTGGACGGATATTGTGAAGTTAACTAAACTAACCTAATTTTGGATTGGATAAATGAGTTTATAGAGTATTTAAGGCATGGAAAATTGCTTGATGATCCAAAAGCATCCTCGGCAGTACAGACTAAAGAAAATATTATTGTATTGTTAACGCTCAATTGTACAGGAGATCTTTTCAAAGACCATTGGCTCGTGTTTTAGGGACATCAGACGTTGACTATGTGATGAGGGAAGTTCGTGTAGGAGTGTGCGGGAAACACTCTGGCACAGACCCGTTGATTCTCAAATTGATAAGAGTTAGCTACTATTGGCCCCGGATAGAGCAAGAAGCGAATATATTTGTACAAAAATTTGATAATGTCAGTGTCATGCACATTTAGTGCATCAACCAGCAGAACTTTTGTATTCGGTGATTCACCATGGCCATTTATGAAATGGGTAATGGACATAGTTGATCTCTTACCACAAGGATTCGTGCAGGTTATATTTCTTTTGGTTTTAATTGACTATTTCACTAATGTGTTGAAGCAGTGCTTAAAAAATGATCGGAGAATGAGAAGTGACATATTTCATATGGGATCACATCATATTTTGGTTTGGAATACCAAAAGAAATCGCTTGTGACAATGGGCTGCAGTTTATAGGTTCCAAAGTTATAATGTTTT
Source organism: Nicotiana knightiana (assembly GCA_005239525.1). Classification (NCBI taxonomy): domain Eukaryota; kingdom Viridiplantae; phylum Streptophyta; class Magnoliopsida; order Solanales; family Solanaceae; genus Nicotiana; species Nicotiana knightiana. The sequence continues at coordinate 51,290 of ML386224.1, forward strand.
TGGAAGGTTTAAAGATCAAACGGTTTACATCTTCTCTGTACCATCCAAGTGCTAATAGACAAGCGGAGCCTACCAACAAGATAATAATTCAAAATCTCAAAAAGAATTTGGAATATGCTAAAGTTAATTGGTTGTATGAGCTACCGAGTGTGTTGTGGGCATATTGAACAACGACGAAATCAAGCACAGGTGATACACCATTTTCACTTGTGTACGCTGCGGAAGCTTTTATCCCCATGGAGGTTGGGGAGCCGAACAAAAGGTATTCTCGAGTAAACGAGGAGGAAAATAATGAAGCATTGCTGATTAGACTGGATTTGATTGAAAAGCATTGAAATCCAGCATATGTAATGATGGTAGCATAAAAGCAAAGAATGGAGAGATATTGCAAACGCATAGCAAATCTTCGATATTTCAAAGTCGGAGATTTAATTTTGAGAAAGGTAACTGAAAGTACTCGAGAGGTTGATGCCGAAAAGCTGGGACCAACGTGGGAAGGACCTTATCGAATTTCTACTATAACAGGAAAAGGTTCATATCATGGTAGAATCAAAATGGAGTTTAATTTCAAGAAAATGGAATGTCACTCACCTCAAAAGGTATTACTGCTGAAGATCCTTGATGATTCTAAAAGTATATACTGCACTCTTTTTTCCATTGTCCATTTTTTGTCCCAATTAGGTTTTTCGGGCAAGGTTTTTAATGAGAAAGAAATGTAAACCATAATACAAAGAAAGGGATCGGCGATAACAAGATATCGAGTTCGAATTATCATATTTAGCATTCGGACACTAGGGGAACTATTACAAACTAAGGCAATAAAAGTGTTACGAAGGACGAAGGCTGTTAGAACCAGGATCTATGTCTTATAGGGATCGGGGACTGCATGATCAGCCCCGTAGAAATAAGTTGTACAAGTTAGTCACATGCATTGGCAGCTTTATTTACTTGACCAGATGGATGTTTATATAAATGTAATTTTAAAGATGGAAGGAATAAATCAAAGTCCTTTTGTTTTTATCTTATTTCTTATGTAAATGATAACTTAACTTATTTTCCGTTTGAAAGTTAATTAAAAATTCTAATGCTTGTGCCGAAATGAACAGGAGATGTCATGTTAAGGAACCCATAAACATAAGGGCCCTGTCTTATAAAACCCTCAAAGTCAAAGGGTAGATTCCAAAAGTGTGAATGCCCGGATCAGAAGTTATCAGACGTAAAAAGAATTCTTGAGCTTTGTTAGTTTAGTAAAAACAAATATTTATTGCACATTATTTAAGAAACAAATTTCTTTCATTAATTGAAATTCCAAATACAATAAAAAGGTTTTGGCATAGTTACAAAGAAAAAGAGAAATATCTGCATCAATTATTTTTGCTGGCAGAGACCGAAGGGAGAGAAGAGTCTTCGTTTTCCTTTTCATGAGAACTTTGTTCCGCTTTCGGTTCGAGGCTTTTATTTTTATCTTCTTCTTCAGATTTCTCTTCCGTTTTGAATACTCAGAGCTAGTGTTCGAAGAGTCAGAGGCAACGAGACGAGCAAGGAGGTTGTCGATAGCAGTTGTCTACATTTCATGAGCCTTTACAATAAAGTCATCTACGTTTGTAATGCCTTCTTTGGCATCCTCTAAAGTCTTCCTCCTCATGTGATTAATGACATAGGTTTTCTCGAGGAGAAAAGAATCTTATTGGTCTTGTAGTTTAGCTCGGAGTTTCTCGATTTTTGATCGGAGATTATCATTTTCGACTTTCACAATACTGACCCTAGAATCAAGTTCAGTATTGCTTGTTGCATGAACCCGGTACTACTACATGACCCTTTTGAGCCTTTCTTCCATTTTGACTCTCCTCCCCTCGGCAACATTAGTCCCTTTGATTTTCAAGCATAAGTTTCTTTCCAAGTTGTTGATTTGCTCCAAGAAAGAAGACTCACGCTCGGCCACTACAGTTACGACATCATACAATTCAGCCCGCTTTGCCTTCACCTCTGATGCGTGGCTAGAATTCATAGTTTAACATGTTATATACCTTACATTTTATGCGCGTTAATGATAAAAATACACTTTTTATGTGCATAATGGAGTTTATTTCATGTGTAGGTGCATTGGAGATGGAAATCGAGCTAAATGGATGCATGAATGTCGAAAATACAATCAAGAGTCGAAAAGGAGTGACCCGGGCTATAGTCGGGCGTTTTGGCCTTAAAGCCAGGCCAACCCGGGCGTTAGTGGGGCGTTTGGCCCCTAATGCCAGGGTCAACCTGGCGTTAGTGGGGTTTTAGACCCCTAAAGCCAGGTCTTCCCTGGCGATAAGGGGGCGTTTGGGGCTTAACGTATGGGTCCATGTCCGGTCAATTTCGAGTTTTAAGGGTTTTAAGAGTTTCCCGGTTGGAATAGAAGTATCCTACACGGCTAGGATTTACCTAAACATATAAATAGACGCAAAAACACAACTTGAAAGGAAGGAAGCCATTGAAGTGAAGAAAAACCTGTGGATTATTACTCAGTCAAGCAAACATTGATTTTTATAGCTTTTATTCATTATTTTGTAGTTCAATTATGCAAGTTATTTTAGAATTGATTCTTATGAATATGAGTAGCTAAGTTTCTTAATCTAGGGTTTTGGTAGAACCCGTTGGGGGATAAACTTATTGTGATANAATTGTAGATGAAAGTCATAACCGAGGGTTTAGAAGTTGGATTAGAAATAACGATACTTCGGGTGCAATCTAAAGTGAACTGTAATGCAATCTAGATAGCGTAACTTGAGAGAGTGCATCTAGTAATCTATCATAATTACTTGATAGAGATTTATGGTAGATAGAGTGTTCATGATTGATAGAGACAACTAATCAAACTATAAGAAGTATTTGAGAAGGAAGTTCACCAACGGGGGAAACCATAACCTTAGACCTTTATCATAATTGTTTACAACACCTTGTTAGTTATTATTATTATCAGTAGAATTAGTAAAACATCACCAATTTATATTAAAAATTCTTGAGAGAATTGATTGAGTAAAAGTTGTGTATTCTAAAGCCTTGATTGATATGTAAATTTCCTGTGGGATCGACTCTAGGCATAATACCCCGGATTATATTTGCAACGCCTGCTTAGTCTTTTATAAGACATAATTGAGCGTGATCAAATTTTGATATTCATTTAATTGAGCAGATTCTTGGTTGTGGGAAATTATGTCTTGCCTGAATTGTTCCAATCGAGCTTTGAGCTCACCCATTTCAGCAACTTTCGCTTCCAGCACCAGAAGGCGCTCGGCAAGTTGATTTCGTTATGTAGTAAGTTTCTCTTAATCCACAATCAACTTTTGCATGCACTTGAAAGCAAGGAGGTTAGCCTAAAAAGTTCAAAATAAGGTTATGAAAGAAAAATTCTAACAAATAAAAGGGAAGATAAGAAGGTTAGATTGATACCTGAGCCGAACAGTGCATGTTGTTGTTTAGCAAACACTCATCAGAAAGGGAGTCCATTTTTCTCCAATATTTTTCTGTGGCTAGCGATTTCATATAGTTGAAGGCCTCGACCAGCTTGGAATGTATGTGGCACTCATTCAAAACTGTGAGAATGACACTTTTTTACCACTAAGGTTTTTAGTGGGTGCCGGGAAAGTGTTCCCTAAATTCCTATGATCTGATGTCCGTGGGGAAGGAACGTCTTTTGTCTGTTCGGTTGGGGCCAGTGGAGAGGTAGCATCTGGGGTAGAAGGAGATACGGTTGCAGTTGATAGTGGATGTACCTCAGGAGTAGAAGTCCTCTAAGTGGAAACATTAACAGGAGCCCAAAAGCGAGACTCAGCGTTTTACACAATTTCTATTTTCGTGAAGAGTCCTTGAACTTCTGCAGATTGTGGTGTGTAAAGCTCTACGGCTGAGCATCTGATTGACCTGATGAAGTTCTTTTCCTTCTTTGGATAAGAACCACTTCATCATCAGTCCTTCATCAACGAGGGCCATAGTGGCTGGTCCGACTGGAGTTTCTTTTGTTGATGGCTTCTCCCAAGTCCCGACCGTAGTGGTATGTTTTCTCTTTGGTTTCTTGTCTTTGGGATGGGGACTCTGGGAGGAGGCACAATCACCGGAAGAAAAAGCGGCTTCACGAGCTCTTTTTCGGTCAAGGACATATTGCAATGCTCGTTGGGCTTCTTCTGGATCATCGAGAACCTCAACGGCAGAGCAAGCAGAAGATCCTTTCAGAAGACCTATGTATTGCGAAAGGAGTCAGTAAATTGATTCTAAGTCATGCTTAAAGATTAAAATAGGGAAGGAATAACTTTACTTACCATGGTTTTTGGCTTTCCAATTAAATCTGGGGGCCATTCTTAACTTGAGGTGGTTCCCTATGAGTAGCTAGAATAAGGAAACTAGAAAGTTAATGAAGGAGGGAAGTACTTTTTAAACACATAAAGGAAAAGATATCCGAAGACTTATGAAAAAGGTTTCAAGATTAAGGAATAGTAGGTGTTGTTGTTGGGAGAATTTCCATTGTAGCAATAACAATAAATTGTGCCATCCATCCACGATCATTATTATTATCAACGCTAGTAAGGAGGGCATGTTGGACGTGTTTGCTAAGTTTTAGCACACCTCTATGAAAATCTTTGGGGAATATAGGTTGATCAAGTGTGCGAGAGTTAGGGTTTCCCAGTCTCGGAACACAGCTTCTAAATTCAAGCCACGATACGCCATACTAATGAGCCATTGAGCCAAACAGATTTAGTAACGATGGATGAATTCTAAAATTATGGAGTCGATTCCTTGACCCAATCTCAAAGGGAAAGGATATGTATACACATACATGAACCCTAGTTTGGAGAAGATGACTCTTTGAACTTCATTGGGGACAAAGATTCAATGTTCCATTTGCAATCGTCCTTCATGACGAGAATGCTAGAAAGATGAATATAAGAAGGATATCTGCGAACATGTAGTGTCAGTCATTTTTTGGGATTAACAGGTTATTTTTGGGACTTGAAGGTCTGACTGAGTGTTAAGTTGAAGGGGAATGATGGTGTTAACTGTATCGGATTCGACATCAACTTCCTTTATTTTGTTCTTTTTAGAGCCACCTCTGAAGTGAAGGCAGGTGTTTTCGAGGACAGCTGTGTTAGAAGACATGATGATAATAAATTTGAGTAGGGAAATTTTACTGTGAAAGATGGATTGTGTAGTGGGGTTCTAAGAAAATTCGAAGAAAAAGAAAAAGAAGAGTTTATAAAGGTGAAAAGTGAAATTGAAGAGTAGGGGAGAAGTTTATAAGCGACATAATTCGTGGTCATGCTTACCTTGAAAACTGGCGAAACTATTTGCCAAATCATGGGGTAACACGTTTTCGGATCATTAAATGCGAAGAGACGTGCGTCCGTTAAAGTGTCAAAAACTATTCAAAAACTTAATCGCTAGGGTAAAAAAAGTTTTATCTACTTCCTGATAATATTAAAGTATTGTCATCGAAAATTAGGGGGAGTATCTGTATGGGATAAAATTGGTTAGTGATAGGTGGACGAAATGCAAGGTTACACGTGTAACTTGAGACAAGTAATATATGAGCAGTAAATAGTTGACATCGGATACAAACATGAACTCGGTGTTGGGTAAATTCCGAGGGCATAGGAACCGATAACAAAGATTTGAAGGAAAGTCATTGTTTAGGAAAGACAACATTCAATAAGTTGTTACAAAAAATATATATATTAATAGCCAATCATTATGAAGTCATCAATAAGGTTTTATTCTCATTTATGAGGGACTTGATTTGTGGATGTTGTCTCCCAAAATAGAGTTATAAATAGGAGAATTAACATCCACTGTATGAGACGAAAAATCATTTGTACTCAAAGGCTGTAATTTGCTCTCATATTATAACATTACTTGCTTTTTTTTGTTCTTAATATTGTTCATATTATTGCTTCCAGAGAGGCTCATCATACAACCATGCTTGTATGTCTTTTACTATCTTGATTAGTTTTATTTATTTCATATTTTTTGATAAAGTTAATTCACGTGTCTATAAATCATGTTACAAATTCAACTGTACCGTTTTACGAGTAAATAAAGATCTTTCCAGCATATAAAATACATAGCATCCACAATGTAGTCCTTAAGAAAATTTTGTTTGGGGGGACTGTTCTCTCAATTTTTTTTTCTATTTGTAATAAATCATATGTACGTCGATTCACCAAATTATAACTAATTATTTTAACTTATTTAGAATATTTCTTTGTCGTCTAATTTATCATCGTTAATGTTTACTTTGTTAACTTCTACATGACGCCTTGTTATTTTCAATCCCAATAATCTAAAATGTAGACTATTTCATTGGGATTTCTAAATGATATTTTATGTTGCACATATATATCCTTGATGTTTTTAATTAATGTCCTCGAGTGTACATGTGCTCCATTTAAAATAAGGTTGTCCAGCCTAACCCATGTTAGCCTGCTGGCCTCATTGGGCTTGGTTGAGGGCGGACATGTGAGGCTAAACGTTAAAATAACTAATAAATATTTTTTCTTTTGGGAAATAATTGTCACTTATCAATCAACTGCAGGAAAACATTTTACTAAACATATTAGAATGGAAAATTATCTGTTTCGTAAACCAAAAGGCATGACCGAAATAAATAATAGTAAGAGCAGTAATAAAAAATTAATAATAAATGAATAAGGGATCACACGATATCACTATTCAGAGCTGACCTTAGATAAAACAACTACCTTGAAAATTATACGAAATTGAATACTTTTTCCGTTCTAATTTATGTCAACCTGTTTGATCGGGTGAAAAAGAAGACTTTGAGAATTTGTGGTCCCAAGCAAGTTAAAAGGGGATCCAAAGTATTTGTGTGATTATAAAAATTTCTCATTAAGGATAGAATTGTAAGTTTAAGCTAAATTGTTTCCAAATTTGGAAAAATATCATTTTTTTTAACGGACCAAAAAGGAAATAGATTCTAATAAACTGGAACGGGAAGTATTTGGTAACCAAACAGCAACTTGATAGAATAAACAAATAAGGGAATCCAACACCGTAGCATGATTAAGAGCTGACTTAATTTTGAACAGCTGTGGCCTTAATTAGTCGTTCCCCACTTATTCTTTCTCCAGCTCATCACAAATGTATTCCACCTTCTGAAATCTCATTCCAATTTCTCTAGTTTCCATAATTCAAACAAAATTTAGGCAAAACATGATGCATTCAGTTGGTTATCTATACATAATTCTCTGGCTTCTTCTTCTTCTTGTCATTGGATCTGAATCAATTAGTAGTTTAGACTCGCCAGCAAAAAGCTCAATTGATTCTTTACTTGAAGAATATGCTTTCAAGGCATTGTCATGGCCAAAAACCAAAACTGGTACTGCTTACAATGGATCTGTTCCTTCCAATTTGGCTGGGATTAGAATTTCAGCTTTGATGCTTAGAAGAGATAGCTTAAAGTGGAGAGGTTATGGTTACTTTAATGAATTTATTATCCCAACTGGGATCACTGAGGAGCCTCATGTAACAAGAATTGTTCTGGTTTACCAGAATCTTGGTAATTGGTCCTCATTTTATTATCCTTTGCATGGTTACACTTATCTAACACCAGTTTTGGGTATTTTAGCTTATGATGCAATGGATATGTGTGCCAAAAATAAACAAGAATTGCAGGTTCATGCTTTGGAATTTCCTATTAATATTAAGTTTAGTAATGTGCAACCTGCACCAGAGGGATCTTTGATCAAGTGTGTTCATTTTTACTCGAATAATTCAGTCGAATTTGGTAATGTGACAAATGGAAATGAATGTTCAACTAGAAAACAAGGCCATTATGGCATAGTTGCTGAGTTGAAAGTTGCTCCTAGTCCTTCTCCTTCTGCTGATGGAAATAATAATCAACTTAGCTCTACGGTGTGGACTATTTCATTGGGATTTGTAGGTTTTGCTTTCTTGGGAATATTATATGTTGTTGCCCAGAAGTTTATATTAGTAGAAAGAAGAGTAGTTTTTGAAGATTCAGCAGCAATAATATTTGAGCCCTTATTGGGGGCAGGGGCAGCTATTGAGCAAGCTGAGGTGATATTGCCAATGCCAGACGAAGTTCCGAGCAGACGTTTGCCAGAGAGCGATTATGCGACTAGACCGTTGCCCGAGAACGACTATGTGCCTCAGATATTAAGCAACTTCAATCAACAATCTGACGAAGAAGATGCGTTGCCGGAGAACGACTATGCGCCTCAAATATTAAGCAACTTTCATCAACAAAGTGAAGATGAAGATGCGTTGCCGGAGAACGACTATGCGCCTCAGATAATCAGCAATTTTGATCAACAAAGTGAAGAAGAAGAAGAAGATGCGTAGTGTGTGTTCATTTTTCCTGTATTCAAACCACTAGCTTGGTTACGGAGGTACTACTTTTTTTTTAATTATCACCTTGTATCATATAATCTAATTTAAGGTGCAAATTGAGGGGGCGTGGTATAACATATATAGTTCCTCAAATTACTTTAATTACCTTGATTATGTGTATGAATTAACAGTATCAGAATACAATGTTTTATCTGTTGTTTTCTAGGTAAGGGTCATATAGCAGACTGGGCTTGGTCATAATGGCAGTAGTCAAAGTGAATATAGCCCATAACAAGCAATGGAGTCTTCGACTCATATATGCTCTTTCTTCACAAGGAGTAACCACTCAATCTTCTTTCTTTCTCTTTCTTTCTTTAGAATCTTAAAATGATGAGGTTGGCCGGCAAATAAGAGAAAGAAGGGGGGGGGGGGGGGGGGGGGGGGGGGGAAGTGAAAGAGGAAAAATCCTTTGGTGATATTGGATTACCTATAAATTAGTAATAGAGATCAGAGGCGGACTCGAGATATGAAAGTGGGGAACTATTTTCGAATAAAAATTTGAACAAATGCTAGAGGCGCAATCGAACCCAGGCAGCACACTAAAAATCAAGTCGTTCCGCAATCGACCAATTCAGTTTCCTAAGTTTGAATCTTAGAGTGCTAATCAAAATACATACATATTATGTCACATATATACATGATCACGCTCAACTATGTCTAATAAAAGATTAAGCGGGCGTTGCAATATAATCCGGTGTATTATGCCCAGAGTCGATCCCACAGGGAATTAACGTATCAATCAAGTCTTTAGAATACACAACTTTTACTAAATCAATTCTCTCAAGACTTTTTGAATATAAATTGGTGATGTTTTACTAGTTCTACTGACAATAATAATAACTAACGATTACTAACAATGTGTTGTAAACAATTACGATAAAAGTCTAAGGCTATGGTTTCCCCCGTTGGTGAACTTACTTCTCGGATATTTCATATAACTTGATTAATTATCTCTATCAATCATGAACACTCTATCTACCATAAATCTCTCTCAAGTAATTATGATAATTTACTAGACGCACTCTCTCAAGTTACGCTAGCTAGATTGCATTACAGTTCACTTTAGATTGCACCCGAGGTATCGTTATCTCTAATCCAACCTCTAAACCCTCGGTTATGACTTTC